>QLON01000773.1:13686-135343 GCA_003313675.1 Termitomyces heimii
CCCCACATGCCGCACACTTGATCTACCACCTCGCCATACAGACGTGTTGGAGGAGGTGTGTGTTGGTGGGGAGGGTGTGTTGTTTGTCAGGGGGCAACGGGAAATGGGGAAGGAGGTGGAGGTGCCTGTTTTGTGTCTTGCGGGTGGATGTAGTACGTTTGGTCATGAGACTGGTTGTGGTCATTCTGTTGTGCGTGAAGTGGGGTTGGAGGTCGTGTGAGATGCGCGGATGAGGAATGGGTTGTGTGTCTTATTTTATTATAGAGAGATCTCTTGTGTGTTGCAAGGTCTAGTTTGTTTTTGGATAATTACTAGGACTTGTTTCGTGTTTTATTGGAGAACATTTGGTGGTACCGGTAATAACATGAAAAATCAATGGATGTACTGTAGTATATCATACAAGAGTATGTATCTCGTATACCACCGAGTTGTGGGTAGATTTTCTCGTTATCGTATAATCGATTAACAATTAACAATTAATTCAAATTCAAATTCGAATTCGAATTCGAATTGTGTCGAGGAAGCATTGAGAGAAGTGTATCATTAAAAATCAATAGATATGTGGTGTAGTATATGTATCTAGATCGTGCTGACCATCGAAGCGGTAAAAAAAAAGCCATCTGCGATGATATTTATTTAGTACACCCGAGCACCAATCAATCCAACGATAACAACGACTACGGTAAGGCATCAACAACACGACATGCCAATGGGGTGTGTAAAAAAATGGAATACGGAATATGGGAATTTAGCTGTTAGCTGGATAGGCTTGACGTTTCGACTGAGGAAAGTGATAATAAACGACTCGAGTCTTGGGATTTTTGTCTCCGAAAGTCTATAGCTACCAGACGGATTGTTGGACGTGGAATTTATTTGAAAGTTTGTCGAGAAAATGTTAGGGATATCGTGTATCGTGTAAATATTATTATACAAGAGTCGATTAGTACCTTGCACACTACCGAGTTGTGGGTTGGTATATTTCTCATGGTTGGTTGAAAATGGAATCAAATTGTGTCGAGGAAGCACTCGAAGATAGATGGACTGTAGAGTGTAGTGTGCTATAGCTGAAAAGATATCTGTTCAGTTATTCTGCCCCTTTTGGTTGTACTGTTCTGTCGAGCACATTCATTCAGAGCAAGATTATATAGAGTAGATCAACGAGGCGCACACGTCGGATAAGTTTTGTGGCAGACTATTAAAGTCGTATTAACGAGGCCAAAAGGCCACCTGCATATACCATTCGAGCCCAATCCAACGATAATAACGACTATCGTAAAGCACCGACCGGCGGTCCGCAACTCTAGCTTGCTTAATATTAAACCGAAGCAAGTGACAATAAACGCGGGCCGAACATCTCACCGACGGTCTGGATCAGAGGAATATCATTTAAATTGGGCAGATGACATTGACAAGCTAATATGTCCCTTTCGTAGAGATATCGACGAGGTGTATAGATTATAAGAAATCTTTAGTAGATTAACGAGGCATACACGTTGCATGGGTATTAACGAGGCCAAAAAGCCGTCTGCCAAAGTGCCGACCGGCGGTCCGCAACGCAACACGTCAATGGGTTCTAAAACGGAATTGAGGTTAAGCAAGTGACAAATAAACGCGTACGACTTCCGGGCCGAATATCTATCTCTTGAGATTCTGTCACCAAAAAGTACACAGCTACCAGACAAAGGATCAGAAGACATTGAGGACACCCCTTGCCCAAGGGCAGATGACATTGACAAGCTAATGATAACCTCAACTTGACAAAGATGCTACTATATATGGTTAATCACGCTAGTGATGCCTGGCCGGTGGTGCACTCAGGACCCGCTGCTTCGTGTGCTGGCTGGTTAGAGATCTGGTGAAACAGCTCCACTCATCCGGAAGAGAGACAAGGCAGGTAGGAAACAAGAATAAAGCCAACATTTTGGCCGGCACATGTAAAGATGTGGTGCTCAAAACACCACTCACAAAATATCGCTGGGTCCTAGAGATCGAGGTACTCAGGTCCATCGTTTGTGTATTTTTAAAAACAAACGTCTGAGCGAGTGGTGTATAGCATGACATTGGAGTAGTGAGCATATGGACGCTGAAATTCGGGCAATGGTCGGAGAAAATTTTTCCCTTTTAAAGTCAAACGAGCCGCTCAAGGACCGTCTGACTGGCTTGAGAGGATTTCAGCAGACTGAGAAATACGGAAGCCCGCCTGTTGTGAATACTGCCATCTGCAATCAAGGCTCGGTCTGTTGTACGTGGTGATGAATATTCGTGACGTCATCAGTGTCTTACCAAATCTCCAATCAAAATCTTGTTTGACTCTTGAACGTTGCATTAATGACAACTTATAACGCGCTTAATGCGCCACCCACGTCCAGCAAGCCCACAGCTCTATCTCGCTTCAAACAGTTCGCAGGGGACCGCCTGGGAATCAATCCCCAGCCCAAAATCGTCTTTCCACCTCCTTCATGGCAGATCAACGACGTCTCCAACCCCTATATAGCAGCAAATGCGCAAAATGACTCTGAACCTCAAGAAGACATCCCGGAGCCAAGATCATTCGCGCTAAAGATCCGGCAGATGATAGAGTCTCTGCCCCCAAGCGTGACTGCCGCCGTCGGAATGGGTCCTCCACAGCAAAGTACGAGCCATGAGAGCCAAGACTCCACTACCTCTAGCTCTGGCATTGTCCCTCCTATCGACGGGCGGGGCCCGCCAATCCCGGAGAATGTCGATGCCAAGACGATGAGGTTGCTATCCTCGGAGAACGTGATGAATGGCGGCCACTTGGGCGTCCTGCCGTCGAGTCGTGGAGCACGCCGGCAAAGTGTTTGGTCCGCTTTAGAAGGTATGGAACCTGGACGGGCGTCCGAATCTAGAGGACATGTCTCTGGACTGCCGCCCACGCATCCAGATTCAGCTATACATTCCTCCCAGCATGCCGAAAAGAGCGTGATGATGTATTCTCCGCTTGAGCCTGCAGCGGACTCGGAAGTCGAGATTGCAGAGTCTCGAGAGGTGCCTAATGCCCACCAAGGAACCCATGTACCGCCTCCCACGACGATGGAAACACAATGGGTACCTTCAACTACTAAGATTTCTGTATTTACCACTTGGTGGGGATATAGATTATACCTTCCTCCGCCTGTAATGGCAACTCTCGATTCCGGCCAGGTCAAGGCCACTCAACGCGCAGCTATGGTTACCACAGCCCTTACCTGGTTTTTGAAAAAGGTACCGACGATGGCAATTCCCGCGCCGATGATGCCGACTGTTAAGATTCTTCGGCGTTTGTCGCCGCTCCTCAGCTATATTGGTGTCTTCATAGCATGGAGTTGGACGAGAATATCCGCGTGCGACAGAGGTACGGGCTATCTCATCTCCAAGACTTTTTTTCTTGTTCTTTTGTTCTCATAGAATGCAAAGTTTCTTTCGGATCTCCGTTCTGTCCATATTGGTCGTGATATTTATTAACTTTGTTTCGTTTAGGAAATGGCGTGGTTCTGTCTGCCACTTGGCTGCTACCTGTCGCACTAATACCTATGACATGGGACGCCGGTGACATATACGGGCCGCCTGTCCGGCCGCCTAATACGCCACCCGAATCAAATCCTGGACGGATGGATCATCCAGCTTCTGATTCTGAGAACAAAAAGGGTCAAGGGAAAGAGAAGTCGAAGGGGTGAGTCTTGGTATAATCATTCCAAGTACGGTGTACTCACACTATCTTTCTGTCTGCTTCTTTTACGCTCAAACCGCTTCAAGTTTCTTCAGCCGGTTTGGAATTTGATCAGCACCGAACAAAGGTACCAGCGATCACTTGTAAATTTATAAGCATGTATGTACAATGCTTGAGATGTTTTTACCCTCGGCATTTGCTCACATCTCAGATGTTCTACGCATATGTCAATGTAACAAGTACAGATTCTTTGTTTTTCCCGTAATGAAAGTTAGGTTTGGTATCATGCAGTCATTCACGCAACGCCGCCGCGAGATCATTCAAGCAAAGTTAAATGATGATGCGTCTGGAGCATTCATGATGGTTGGGCCTCGGTTTCGTTCAAGTCGAAACTACCTTGGAATGTGTCGGAATACACAATAGCATGTATGCGGCTTCCAGAGCAGGACCCACTCTTACTATGATGCGCGCGGCTCCGTGTTTCTCTCTTTCTCTGGCGTATTTCTATCCCGGTCGCTTCCCTTGAATGTTCTTTTGCCGGTCTGAATTTTCGCAGGTACCGAGCGAAAGATTATACATCCTAAGCATGTATATACACCCTCAGAAGAAAATTTCCCTCTCAAAACTCCAACTCTAAAAGGCCTCCACATGACGGTTTTATATATAGCGCACTGTCTCTCAAGCTTTTCCTTCAATGATAGTAGCGTCAACATCTTTACAAGCTAGCGCATCGCCTCTTGTTTGCTGATCATGGTCAATGTTGACCGTTGGGATTCGAACAAGTCCCTATTTACACTATCATAGACACTACATTGCGAGGGGAAACTCGATCAACCATCGATAGCCAATCACATTGGGTTTTGCTCCTGCTTCCCAAGCCATTACCTATGACCAATTAGCGCGGAGCCTAAATGATTCTAAATTCTCTTCCAGAACACTCTCCCAGGACATGATAAAAGTACGTATACAGGTAATGTAAAAATGATCATTGAATTGTAATTGGACCCACGGACCGGGGCATTGAATCCGAGTGCGCCAATTGGGCAGATAACACTTAATAGTATACAGGACGAAAAGGATAACGCAACTATCTCAGCGCGCAATCGGGAACTCTGGGACGGCGATCGCGGTCTTAACGGTTGGCTTGTATGTAGTACACTCTGGATGGGCTCTGATAGGCAATGCTCGAGTGCCTTGGCTATATCTCTTACTCAGAACCTAGACAAGTGGAGGTTCGCTTGGTCCGTCAGGGCATGATTTGTGCTTCGCTTCGGACTTGGCGGGAGTGTGGTATGTGGGACGTTTGCCACTGTATCGACGAACGGGAGGGGCTTAGTGGTTCAATGCCCTTTTTTGGACGTATGGAGATTACGGTGATAATCTATATAGCTAGTTATGGCTCAATCGATCAGTGGTGTGTTCTTCATACGGCAAGTTTTGCAGGCTCGGGATCTGGGGATGGGAGTGGTTCCCTGTCTGGTGATTAAGGAGCTCATGGGCGGCTGAGTGGGCATGTGAAGTGGGCTTTGTGCCTGGTTGGAGTCTGGAGGTGCCTAGCGGTACCTCGAGGATGCGCGTGGTTGGGTCCAGTATAGGAAGAATTGTGAAGAGGTTTGTGGATACTAGACGTAGGATACGGTCTAGATGCACTAGATGAGTGCGCACTGGAACGTGTATCAAAATCAGAGAGGTCAGGCGTTTTGTGGGCGGAACATATCAAATCTTATTGCCTCCGCTCAGTGCCGCTGGACGCCACCGCGGCCGGACTCAATTATGGGTAACAAAAATGCGGGGCAACAATCAGCTGCCGATCGAGCCTGCGACGTCATGTCATTCCTTAGTCCTTTGAATGCCCGTGCGCACCATATGCCAGTGGTGAGAACCCGGGCTGTGTTGTGAATGATCCATGTGTGTCTGACGTAGCGAGTGAAACGTATTGCAGAGATCATAGATATTGAGAACGATGATATAGATATGGAATGTTTGATCGTGAGGCGGAAACCGAAGATCCCCCGCGCTTTGTTGCGAAATGTGAATCTGAGTCCAACGATCTGCGTGTGGGCGCACATTATTTGAATCGACGCCGAGACGGAGAATTGATAAGAGATATATGTAATAGATTGTGATAAATAGACTAGTGATCCATGCGCTTCCTTCACATTCAAGGATCAGCAGGGATGTGAGACTGAGCCGAAAACAATGAGGCGTTAGTGTCGAACCTGTACATAGGTACATCATCACAGTACATGCTCAGTGCCTCTCGTAAGGTTGCGCCAAGTCACGCAGGCCAACGCCTGATAGAACGAGCGCTTATTGCGCTGGAGCAACGAGGCAGGTATATTCACCGCCACTTTGGGGACACACAGGCTGCACGCCGTGCGGGGGAGAGGTCATGTAGTCTACACATCACTTGTTAGATAAGTGCACGCGTCGCCACTGATAGACAGATCGTTGATGGTAATTGCGTTGGATGAACAGAGTCACTCGGATGTGGGCAGTGGTTGGAATTAAAGTGTTCGAACGGACACTCGGGATCAGAGATGGGGTATGAGTTGCCGTAGTGGGCGTTGATATATGGGGTAGAGTTTGAAGACTACGTGGGACCTAGTATGTATACACAATTGGGTGGCCGGGGATTGAGCGGGCAGTTGCGTTCTGGGCACTGAAGGAGAAGTGAATGGGGCAATTGAGATATCTATACGCCTGAGGAGACGAACAATTGTTGGTGCACTGAATGCTGGCACAAATGTTTAGAACGATGCCGAGACGTGGCGAGATGAGACATGATCAATGCACGGGGCGGTGTCCCAGAAAGGAAAGAGCGAGCCAAGGGCCAAGGCCGGTTCCCACGGGGCTCGGGAGATGCCGCAGGCCTCGAGGCTGTTATAACTTGACTTTATAATTCGCCGTTGTGATTTCGTTTCCCGTCGCGCCATGTCCCCCCGTGGCCGCTCTCGTCAGGTCTCCCAGGCCGCCCTTGCCAGACGCGCCTCCCGCGACCGCCGTGCAGCCGCCCCCGACTACTACGACTCCCCCCCGTCCCCGCCCCGCTCCCTAGAAGACCAGGTCCATGTCGCATACGCACACGACGACATACATCTCGCCAAGATTCTCCTTCTCCGCCTCAAGGGCATTCATGTCACCGGCAACGATGACCCCCGCATCGCAGAAGTCAAGGACGAGGACTTTGACTTTTGCTTTGTCCCCTACGGCCGTCTCTTGGACGACGAGGAGGAAAAGGCACTCCAGGACAGACAGCGCGCTGAACTCGACCGCGTCGACGAGTTCCGTCGTGTCCAGCGCCTCAAGGACTGCGAGAAGATCTGGGACCAGAGTAAGAAACGCTTACGCGAGCTAAAGACACTTGCACTTCGCAGGAGAGAGCTCGAGGACAAGCGCCGCGCAGAAGAGTCTCGCATGACCCTTTCAGCCGAGTTTGAGTCTCGTGTGTCTCGGCGAGTGCCCCGCCATACAACTCGCACTGTCGTCTCCTACAGGCTCACGGAACCTTGTGTCCCGCGCGAACAGGAGCCTTTCGTCTACGACTTGATGCCACAGCCTCACGTGTACCCCGTCTCTCGCCCAACGACGCCCTCTCATCCAAAGTCCAAGTCTCCTTTTACCCGTCCCCTCTTTGATGACTCGCGTGCCGTGCCTTTCAGCGAGGTTCTTACCAGCATGCAGGGTCCTTTGTTTCCTCCCGAGCGCCGTTCCACCACTCCTCTGTCCACCCGCAGCCAAGACTGTCAGAAACGCCGTAATGCCGAGCTTTTGGAATCATTACTCATAGTCGTGGAGAGCGAAGAGGAAGAACGCAGACGGAGAAAGGGTAAGGCACCAGAACGGATGGCACCTCGGAGAAAGGACAACAGCGGAACTCTGAATTCTCCATGTCCGACGTGTTCCTCATCCTCGGACTCCTCGTCCTCGTCTTCGTCCTCTTCCCGTCGGTCATGGCTCTCCTCCTTTTCCAGTGCCTCTTCTTCGTCGGTATCCACTGCCGCCACAACACCTTCCAGTTCCCCGCCTTCTACATTGTTTTCTAAACCCTCTTCTCCTCTCCCCAAGCCCAGATCCAAACCATGGTTCCTTGCTCCTACACCCGCCCCTATCTCTCCCGCCGTCGTCCGTCCCTGTAAGTGTAGCACTTCACACCTAACCCCTGTCTCCCCAACCGATGCCCCGCTTCCCGTTCTCCCTGACGCCGCGTGCTTGACCCTTCGGAATCCCGGGCATGCCTCGCCCACACTGACACAATGCAGTGACGACACAGCCACCTCACCCACAACAAATCTCATACTCCGCCGCTTCGCACAGCTTATCGACCTCGCGAAAGGGTTTCAGCACGCTTACATGAGCGCGGCGATGTTCATTGTTCCTCCTGTCCCCGATACACACGCCGCCGCCTCACTCCGTCTTCACATCTCCTCACGTGCCTACGCAACCTACGCCGCCCATCGGTTCCGCACACTCAACCCACCCGGCTCACGTGCCTGCGCCGTCGACGTGCGTGTCTTCTTGGGCACATCCGTCTCTCCATATGCATCCGAAGACTGCCTTCTCCGACCCGTCCCGCTCCGCCCGCTTGACGCAGACGAAGACGGGGACCTCGAGCTACCGCGGACTCTGTTGCCTGAGCCGCTGCCGTACAAGCTTAGGTTCAAGCCGCACCCTGTGCCGCCGCGGTCGCCGTTTCGGGCTGTGCATGGTGTCGCGCCCCCGGGGAATGTGGTGCTCAGGGTGAGGAACGTGGAGAACCCGGTGCATCTGAGGGTGAAGGCGATGGAGAACGTGACGAAAGGGTTGCCGGTTGGGGTTGGGTATGGGTTTGGGTACGCGTGGGGTGGCAAATATACGGGGCTTGGACACAGTGTGAGGTTTGGAAGCGCGAGGACTGGATATGGGATGGGGTCGGGCGTAGGGTTCGGTGGATATCAGTTAGGTGGAAGTCGGCCGGTCCCGGCGGAGGGGTCGTTGGCGTGTGGGAGAGAGAAGGTGTTGCGAGTTGCGTATGAGGGGATTGGGAGGAGCAGGTTGAGATATGAAGTTCGAGAAGTGGAAAGGCATGAGGACGACAATGTGGATATCATCCCTGCTGCTGTTGGCGTCGAGAGGAGGGGTAGGGGTAGAGGCAGAGTCAGAGTGAGGGGGAGGACCGTGATGGACCATAGGGACGATGGGGATGGGGATGGGGATTCCATAAGAGGAGGGAGGAGGACTGCGATGTGGTGGTAGACTCGTGTCATTCACCTGCTACGGTGGCCGGGCTCTGATGCGTTTTTTTCTTTCCATTTTTCCATTTACTTCCGGGCGCCATGCTTTTCTCTCTTGCTCTCGTGCTTTCTTTTTCGCTATGCTTACGCCTCTTTCCGTCTAATTCTCGTCCTCATCATGCTAAATTGTATATATCCGCATGAATTACACGATACCCCCCTTTGTACCATATGTACTCATGTATCATGTGTAACTTGTTACTTGTAATCTACAGTTTTACATTACTCTGCTAGTGCCATCTACTTATAGACACCAATTCCACATGTGCAATTAGGGGGGCACCTGGACATTTTAATCGGACTTTCGTTCTGTGTTAGTGCGTTTGAATGATCAAACTTTCTTATGACAGATGGCTAGTCCTTTGAGGTTTGATTGTTATCATACCTGATTCTCTTGGCTCTTCATATATACATGTGCAGTGTGTGTGGTATTTGAGCATTAACGTATCTCAATTCTTAAGGTTTACCTTTGACTCATGCATATATGCATATGGTTGATTCATGATAACCGGTGCAGTGGTCCGCGCACATACCCCTATCTCAACGTAAAGTCACCTATGCAGTCAGTTAGACTTTTATCCAGGCACGGTGGCGCGGTACTTTTTCTGGAACCGCATTTAGAAACATTTCAACGTTTTCGTTATCGATGCGGTGCGAAGTAAGACGGTATTACCGACCTTGTAGTTTTTGGTATATCAAGGAGAATCAGTACGTATATATCGCGATTGGAACTTCTCGTGGCTTGGAAATGGATTGAATTCTATCATTCTTTTACCTATTTTCTTGGAGCACACCAAGTGGATAGACTATTAGTTCAAGGTTCGCGCACTTGTGCGCAGTACTTGGTGATGTCACTATTATCCAAACTGGTAACCTCTAAGTCTCTCCTATAAGTATGTAAGTAGTATATATCATTCATGAACGGGAGACCGGTGGGTTCTTTAATTTCTGTAGCTCAAGGTCGCTATCTATCGGTGACTACACACGTAAAAAAACGCAGTTGCGCCCCTTTCAAAAACAGGGGCAAGAGAGAAGAAGTGTATTTCTGTTCTGTCTTAACTCTGCTATGGTTACCTCTTTGGAACTGCTCTGACTCATCCTCAGACTAATGAGTGTCGTATTATCTGGAAGTGTCGCGTGTGTGGACCATTATAACGCATTTGGAATAATGACGACGATTTAGGTTTGGGACGATGTGTCGTTGTGACGGATCCTGGGAACGCGTCCCTTAGTATATCGTTTGTGAAGCAGTTACATGGTTGGCTAGAACAAAAGGAGAATAATGAATCGATTATAATTTACAAAGGCAAGCTAGACTGTCAAAGGCCCTGGAAGAACACCATGGCTCACGGGAGTTGAAACAAGGAGTGCAGGTTCTGGGATTTCATACGAGCCGGTCTTTGAGGCCTATTCCTGCCGGTCGAAATAGCGGGTCTCGAAGGTCATGATCGATGGCAACTAGTGGTACCTTTGGTGACTTCTTGGCCTGAACGAGTCTAACTACGCCGATGGCAGGAACGCTAACAAATCCAGGGTAGGCTAGAACAAAAAGAGGATAGCAAGTATCTGCCACAAAAGGGTTTCAATGGCCTTGGAGGAACATCACGCATGATGGAAATGGAAGGAATTGGTAGACATCTAGAGAATGGACACGAACCAGAAACACATAATCCAATCAATCAAATCTGAACCTTCCTCATTCCGCGCGGAGTTCAACATGAGCGCGACCCAAGCCAATCTAACCACGACCGATGGGATTCAGTCCTACCTAGCTGGTACGATTTACGCCAGTCTTACTATCGTTCCCCTCACCGGCGGTACTGGAAACTATACATATCGGATCCACCTCATCCAACCCATTGATGGCCAGCGAACGTTAGTACTCAAACATGCCCAGCCATTCATCAAAAATACTAGCATTGCATTCTCGCTGGATCGTCAGGTAAGTGATTTCGCCCATCAACAACAGACTCGCTGATTTCGTGATAAAGATGTTTGAATACGAGGCGATGAAACGCGTCAAGGCGTGGCTCCCTGCACATTCCCTTGTCACAATCCCTACTATTCATGAATTCGACCAAGAGAAACACGTCCTCATTATGGAAGATTGCGGTACTGACACCCTCACGCTCAAGGACTACATGTTACAGATTAGTACCGATGCATCCACCTCACTGGCAGCAACAATTGGGTCTTCTTTAGGCCACTTCATCGGTGTTATGCATAAAAGGAGCAGTGAAAATCCTGATGGAATTCTGGAACTCTTTGCAAAGAACAAGCAGGCCGTGGAATTGTCTGCATGGGCGACATACGGACGGTTAATCCAAACGCTCAAGCCGGGTGAACGAGATGATGTTCCTGTAGCTCTTGAAAATTCACCACTGGCAGTTGCAGACACAGATCTTCTTATCATAAAAAAGGTGGCAGATGACATCAAGGCATCGATGCTCGCTTCTCGTGATGCTGCAAGTACATCTCGCCTTGCGATTATAACCTAAATACCAACCGCCAGAATCGATTTATTTTATTTCTAGTTCGTTATGGGCGATTTCTGGACAGGAAACGTCATGGTCTCTTTGGACAACGAGAAAAGGCTCAGAAAATTGTACCTCCTAGATTGGGAACTCGCGAAGCCTGGCCTTCCAGGCGTTGAAATCGGACAATTTTGTGCCGAAGTACATCTTGTGCGAAGATACGTACCTGCCGCGGAAAGCTTTGCATCAGCCGTACTAGACTCGTTTTTGCAAGCATACGCTGGCCAAGCAAAACCTAGCATTCGGCTAGCACAGCATGCTTTGGCGCACTGGGGAACTCATCTTGTTGTATGGGTTCCACGCATACCCACCTGGACCTCCAACAGGGAAACAATGCTTAGTGTCATCAAAGAGGGTATCCAACTCATTGTCGCTGCGGGAAATGTTTCTGATGAGACACTCTTGCGTTCGTTTGTGGGGCCTTTGATCGGGAGTTGACCACATGGAAAAAAGAGTCTCACAGTCTCATAGGATCAAAGCACACCATAGACATTGAAAGTAGAAAGGAAATACATTTAGGTGAATACTCGTAAAGAGTCGCTTGCAGTTAGCCTATCGTGCATTGTCAAGAGATCAGTATAGAACAGGACAAATCATCAATCCTCGGTATATCATGTACAATATTATTAAGAGTCACTTCTTTTTCTAGTCGTCACCGAACATGATCTTCAAATTTTCGATGCTCTCAGGATCAACTCCCTCGCCACGAGGCCCGCTTCCCCGGAATGCTTCTTTAACGATGGCTGTCTTACGCTTTTGAATCTGTAAGATGCGACCCTCAATAGTATTTGCCACCTGTCCGGTTCCTTAACCCTAAAGTTGCTAAAAGTAGAGGATTGGAACGTACAATGAAATGTGTCACATATACTGACTTCTCCTGGCCAATTCTGTGGACGCGATCGATTGCTATTGGATGAACATATTTATAGACAAGGCAGCTTGAGCTAATAGAAAAAATCTTACCCTGATTTTCTGTCGCGGCATTCCACCAGCAATCCATCTATATCCTATAGTTAGCTATATTCGTTTGCGAGGGAACACGTATCGATCACCATAAAGACATGGTTAGCGGTTGTGAGCTATAAACAAACAGAGTTGTTCATAAAAAAATTGAGGAACATAGACGTCACGAACATTCAATCCTACGCCCCCGGCCTTCAGGCTGATGACCAGTATTTTCGGCTTCCTCGACGGAGCTTTGAATTCTGCCACTGCAGCGTCCTTCTTCTTTATGTCCATAGACCCATCAAAGCGGTAATGATCGTACTTCTCACGATCTAACGCCACTTGGATGAGGTCCATAAATGAGGTGAATTGTGAGAATACAACAGCTCGAAAACGGGGATCTTGATCTCTAAGGCGCCCTAGAAAGAAATGACGATTAATTTTTATCCAAGTGAACAGGTCTTTTCAGACGTACCAAGGGCTTTGAGGAGAGCTTGTAATTTGGTCGAAGTCTGGAAGTCGTTGCGGCGAAGAGTCACTTCAGGCTCGGATACCTGAGAACTAGAGATGCCCGGGTTCTTCTTCCGTCGTACTACCTCAATAAGCTCACTCGCCTGTATAATTGTCAGAAAGGATAAACAATATAGAAGCTATGGAACCTTTATCGGCCCTTCTGAGCATGTCGGGCAGCGCGACTCTTCGTGTCTCTCTTCACAACTCGCAATATGAGCAATAATGCAATCTTTGCAGCTGATAAAAAAAATACTCAGCAGCTACTTCCATAAAAATTTGTTGAGCCCACCATTGGTGCATACATCCCGGAATAATCATAGGTGTCTCCATTACATCAAGACAAATAGGACACTCCTCTGCTTCTGCATCTGTACTGGCTAGTTTAGCTAAGACTTCCTCAGCGAAGGTACTCTTATCGCTGCCTTCCTCAGCCTTCTCAAGGTCAGCAAATCGTCGTATCAAGTCATTGACGTCAACTGCCCCATCACCAACGGGCGAAAGCGCACGTTCATCATCAGGTGTTAGGACGAGATTAGGATGCAACACAGCGCGCCTCAATCTGATTGAAACCAATATAGTGTCGAAGGATTTCAAAGGAAAAATTCATGCTAACCTCATTAACATCGCCAGGATGTGAGTATAGTTCTTCTTAACAAGGCCTTTAGCATCCAACCGTTCAAAATCTCTCTTCGCTGATATATAGATCTTGTCGTAAATCTTTCTCTCAAGAGGTGAGAATTCCAAATTTTGCACCAAAACCTGTTAAGAATACATGAAATCACGATATGTGACTTCATAATTACACTTACTTCCTTTGAAGGTAATTCTACGATTTTTTTGCCATCGATGTCGCGCATGTTCTTTTCACGCCTAAGAAGGACGCTCTCAAGAATGATTTGGACGATTTCAATGGCCTTCGGATCACGAGCCAGGAAGGGAAGAGTAATAAACCTACATAATTAGGTTAACGTATCAATGTAAGCACCAGAATCGAAAGATAACGCACGAACGAAAGAAGGCAAAGTCTGACCAAGGCTTGAAATTGAGGAATTTTCTTTTATTGAATTCAGTACAGGATACGATGCTGGCAATTGCTAGAACAACTTACAATAGGGAGTAGAGGTCCTCTAGCTTGTTCACGATTGGTGTTCCTTTCAAAGTCTTCAATCAAAGGGTTAATCATGTCAGTCCGCAGAATTCTGACCTGTAACTGCCCAACGTCTTCGAGCCTGGAGAGCATATACAGCTTTCGCTGTCTTACTTGTCCTCGACTTGCAAGAATGAGCCTCATCCAGGATAACTCGAAGCCAGTCAACTAGAACAAGGCGTCAGTATAACATAAGGCATCCAAATTATACCAACTTTCAAAAACAGGAGATCTGCTGCCGTTGGACTTCTCAGACCTGGCATGCTCTGACGCAAGCACACCATAAGAAGTAATTACGACTTGAATGCACGTATTATTGTCGTCAGAATCTTCAATTGCATTTTCTAAGTCAAGTCGATTCTGACCATGCCACACCAAGACATTCATGGACCCAGCTTTACTTGATCTTTCAAGCTCTTCCGCCCATTGAGCCAACAGCGATGTAGGAGCAACTATAAGAGTAGCCGAACTTGGTTTCCGAGGCTTACGTTGGACCGCAGGACGAAAGGCAGCGTTAAGTTTCAACTGACGCGGCTTTGCTGCAGGTAGCGTTTTGATGTCTTCTTCAGATGGGAGACTGGTATGTATGAGCGCGGCCAACATAATCGTTTTGCCCATGCCCACTGAAGAGGAGAATTAATGAGACGACGAGCAATCGTCATGTACTGAGAGGTATCTTTACTTACTCTCTGTTTAGAAAGTTGAAGTAAGTGTTTACTTTGAGAGATAGAACAAAAAAGCGTACCATCACTACAAAGAATGGACGTTGATGAGGTATAGATAAAGATGAAAGTGGAAACTTACGCGAGAATGCCCCCTCTGAAAGTTTTTTCAGACCTCGGAAATTCTAAGCTCATTTCACCGGAATATGGGTTCATGTAGAAGGGTTTCTCATCAGCAGTCAGATCAATGACATCTCCATCCATGGTCGGCTTCTCAGGGAAGACATATCTACAGAATCAATGTTGATGCAAGATAGATGAGATGTTAAGGAACGTACCGTGACCATAATGGGTGCATTGATGAAGACTTTCGAACGTCCTCTTCTCCTGATTCAAGCGAGTGCATCCATCTATACGAGAGTAAAAATTATCTTTCTTAACATCTCGTAAGTTAGACTGAATGTCGTACAGAAGTGCTTGTTTTTGATAGCCTCGTAGATTTAGCGTAAATGATTCATTCGGTCCCATAGTACCCAACGTGCGGTCATTGTTCTGCGCCCTAAATCAATGGTATTTCAGACATGGTCGAAGGTTTATATGCACGATATACCTTTTGTAAATGGCGTCTAGATCATTCTTGGACAAATCTTCGGCGTCATCAACCTCGATTTCCTCATCGTCCCCAACGATCTCTGTAACCTTCTTCGACTTGTGTCTTGCAAGACGGTTGAGAGCCACTTCATGGACCTTAGCCGCATCATGAGGCGATCTAACGTTGGCTCCAGCTTCTGGCTTTAGGCCAATGACATCAAATAGCTTGAGAACAGCCTCTTTTCTCTCTCTCAAAGTCCTTGACACGGTATTGTTAATCCTACAAATAAAAGCAGTAGATGAACATGTACTTCTCGTCCAACGTTTCTTGACCTTCGTTGAAAATGACGATATGTTCATCATCTACATTCGAGATAGTCGGTGGTTTGAAGGCAAATTCGAGTATGTAAATTTGAAGTGTTACGAAGAGGCTCACGCCGGTGGTCAGTTTTTCAGGGCAGTCTGTCATTGTGCCGCGGAACTCGACGATCCCTGGAATATCAATTCTATGTCGTTGATATACAGGCGAGGCTATGAAGGAACGTACCTAGGTCCAACAACTTGGACACCCACCACGACACGTCTGTAGGTAGACGACCAAATTCTAGATTGTGTGATCAGGACCATGCATGAAGGCTAGATGAAGGAGGCCAACCCGTGCCCTTGCTGTTCAGTAAACGAACTATAGTGTCACTTTTGACTTTTTTCTTGGCTTTGGATGGCTGAGGTTTTAACATCGCTTTAAGGCTCATCTGCTTCTTCCCGTTGCCTTTCTTTCCCTGTGCAGCGATTATTTTACTAGATCCAGGTTGAGGTTCCTCCTGTCCATCACGGTGAATCTTCACAGGTTCATTATTTCTTATGTAGCCTTTCCCAGAAACATTACTCCAGGCATTAGGCACAAGAAACTCGCCCAGATAAGTCGGAGGAAAACTCGGTGTCGTTGTTGGCGGAATGGATAGGCAACGCTTCTTTAGAGGTGGTTCTGGGTTAGTGAGATTCTGAGCTTGAGATGCTGAGGATTTCAATTTGACGGAAGTTTCCCGTATACTGCGTACACTAGAACCACGATGGTGAGGTATTGGTGAAGGAATTCCTTCATCATCGTCCTCGTCTAGCAAAGGAAGTTTACGTTTCGGAGCAGGTGGTGAAGGGCTTATAATCTCAAAAGTCTCGTCATCGTCACTGTCCGGAAGAAAGAGGCTTGGTTCGCCAAGCGTTGTTCCAGCTGGCAAGTGGGTTTCTTCCATAGACTTACCGTCAGCTTCATCGTCTGATGCAGCAAAAAAAAGGCCTGGAGGCGGGCCCTCGAGTGCCTGATCTTCGTCTGCCATGAGGGAAAATGGATATGCAGTAACGCGTACAATCTGAATCATAATTGCAACTGGACGCGTCAAACGCGTTCGACAAACAACCACAAACCTCGGACAAGAAATCTTGCGCGGCTTGATCTGTTCCATTCATATCCAGAATGCAGCGCGCTCTGCCAATGGTAGGAGCGACTTTATCCCGTTTCATCCTACTCTTATGCATCAATCCTGCAGCAACCTACTGTTGTTCTTCTCAAGGAGGGCACAGACACGTCTCAGGGAACCCCCCAACTTCTCTCGAATATCTCAGCATGTCTTGCTATAGCGCAGACGCTTTCGACTACTCTTGGTCCAAGGGGAATGGACAAGCTCATTGTCTCTGATCGTGGAGAGGCCCAGATTACTAACGATGGCGCGACAATATTGAAGTTACTTGACATTGTTCATCCTGCTGCGCGTACACTCGTTGATATCGCCCGAGCTCAAGATGCTGAAGTTGGTGACGGAACAACAAGTGTCGTACTGCTTGCCGCACAGCTGCTTAAGGAGGTTCGCGGGTATATTGAAGAAGGCGTTAGTCCACATATCATTATGAAAGGGTTCCGCAAAGCGTCGCAATTGGTAAATGTGTCATGTTGAAGTGTGTTTTACCCATTTTCAACAATATTCGACAGGCTATTGAACATATAAAGGAGCTCCAAGTATCTATCGATAAATCAGATACAGAGTTCGTCCATCATATTTGCATCTGAAAGGCAAACTAATATGACTGCAGGAAATTCCGTTCACTTCTACTAAAATGTGCCTCAACGTCGATGTCTTCCAAACTCATCCATTCCGAGAAGCCCTTCTTCTCCAACATGGTCGTTGACGCAGTTCAAAGTCTTGACCAGGACGATCTTGATGAATCATTGATCGGCATAAAGAAAGTTGCTGGAGGTGGCATGCAAGATTCTCTTCTTGTGCGAGGAGTTGCTTTCAAGAAGACTTTCACCTATGCTGGCGCAGAACAACAGCCCAAATCGTTTAAGAACCCTCTTATTCTCTGTCTCAACGTAGAGCTTGAGTTGAAGGCGGAGAAAGATAACGCTGAAGTCCGAGTAGAGGCTGTCGCTGATTATCAGGCTATCGTCGACGCAGAGTGGGAAATTATCTACAGAAAATTGCAAGCCATCGAAAAAACTGGTGCAAAGGTTGTCCTCAGCAAACTGCCTATTGGAGACCTGGCAACACAATGGTTCGCTGATCGCGACATCTTTTGTGCTGGACGCGTTGTTGCCGCTGATTTGAGACGAGTCGTTCAGGCTGTCGGAGGTTCTATTCAATCTACTTGTTCCGACATCGGCAGAGAGCACCTTGGAACGTGTGGTTCGTTCGAAGAAAAGCAGATCGGCGGCGAGCGTTACAATCTGTTCGAGGAATGCCCCAAGGCCAAGACTTGCACTCTGGTATTGCGTGGCGGTGCGGATCAGTTCATTGAAGAGGTTGAGAGGAGTCTTCACGATGCAATCATGGTTGTCAAACGTGCAGTCAGAAACGGAGAGGTGGTAGCAGGAGGTGGAGCCATCGAGGTGTGTAACCAGCGCCTTACACTGATCTTCGAAAGATCCTTACATTGTTTCTCAGATGGAACTGTCTGCATACATTCGAAAACACGCACTGTCCATCCCAGGCAAACAACAACTCATCATGACTGCCTTTGCGAAAGCTCTTGAGATCATTCCCCGTCAGATCTGTGACAATGCTGGCCTAGATTCTACGGATATCCTCAACAAGCTTCGTATGAAACATGCAGCTGGGGAGAAATGGTACGGTGTCGACGTTGACGGTGCCTCTGGAGTACGCGACAACATGGATGCTTTCGTCTGGGAACCGAGTCTTGTCAAAGTGAATGCCATAAGTAGTGCTGCGGAGGCAGCGTGTCTTATCCTTAGTGTTGACGAGACAGTGAGAAATCCTCAGAGCGAACAGGTAAATCTGATTGACCCTTTTTACAAATTATCTTCTGATCTCTCCGTTAGCCCAATCCCGGACCAAAAGCACCACCAGGAGCAGCTCAAAGAGTCTTGAGAGGACGTGGACGTGGACGTGGACTACGGTAGAATACATGGCTTTACTGGTAGCATAAAGAGGGAATGCAATCTTTTCTAGCCCCGTAATCCTTCATTCGTTCGCATCTCTATTCGTCGACGTGGTCAATGTCCGTCAGTCCTCCCAGATCAAGAAACGGCGTTTATCCCCTACATCAGAGGTTTTCAGTTTTGCTCAATCGCTACAGAGGTTGAACGTTGATCCTCAATATCATACGGGTGGTTCCTCAACGTGCTCTGCTACATGCAGACCGCGTGTCCTCACCCATAGAATACGGTGTAGAATTCGACACTTGTAGTTCGTCATCGCCTGAGAGGTAACTTGGGGTATTATCCCCTCGTAATTACTAGAATTGATTAAAAGCGGGATTCGAGGGAACGCAAATAAAAGAAAGGAGTGGTTCAATGAATCTGGCGTTCATGTCCTCATCGCGTGTCCACACTTGTGTCTCTGGAACAGTACTCACCTTGATTAGGTTTTTATGTTAAGGGGGAAAGAAAGGCATCAATATGAATAGACTGGACTCACCGAATTGACCTGTTCCATACTTATTCAACATGGCCATGATGTATGTATGTATCTATGTGCACTGGAATGAATTCTAACTTTTCCTGCCGATTCTTTCCTTCAGAGCAGGGTCGTGAAAAATAGATATCTCTCGCTTCTGTCACTGCCTCAACCTAAGAACTCAGGGCTCAACACTTAGTACTGAAGTATGGTAGCATTGGAGCGTCACAAATATTGGAATCTATACAGCACTTTGAACAGGCGCAACAGCCAAATAATCATTATGTATGCTAAAGCTGTAGTGGTAAAGAAGGAAGCCAAGTCATGAACTCATTGTCTGTTTCTCTTTCTCATGACTTCAGCTCTCTTCTCTGCTGCCCTCCTCGCTGTAATCTTAGCCCTCCGCTCCGACTCAGCGATACGCTTAAGACGTTCGTTGACTTCTATAAAGTGACCTCCAACGTCGACGAATTTCAATGATGACCGCCCTGGTTTCACACTAATCTGGACCTTCTCTTTCGGTGTCTGTGTCGTATCATCCTTGACACGGGGCATAAGCTGAGAGTTCGACTTATACGCCTCCCACATTTTAGTATATCGTTTGGCTGTCGCCTTAGCATGCTCTAAAGATGCTGGAACAATGGGTTCCTATCAATAACTTTCAATAAAACGACAATCGGAGTGTACAAAACATCTTACTCGACCGTCCTCAGGAACAGACTCCCAATATAGTTGCTGATAACGCTGTCGAGCAGCGTCACGGTTTTCGTCCTGTTCAAGCATATCTGCTTCGTGTACATCCACTCTCTGAGCGAGGGAATCTTGAGATTTCCGCGAAACGTTAAGAATCATCTCCATTCCTTGACGAAAACCAGTTTGGAGCGGTATCCCCTAGAACAAGGTAGATTAGTAACAGAACAACAAATGAAAATTTAGAATAAAGTCAGATGGGGTTGTAAAAGGAATAACCAGATATCTAGGTGATGTAAGGCACCAGATGTCTTCCAATTCGCGAATGAAATTTGATGATCTCGTCATAATAATGTATAGCACATAGAAATTATTGATAACCACTAACCTTCTAAAAAAGCCAAGACCAATTGACGAAGGGAATCAGTAAGAGGGTGGTCAACATTGGAATGAAATATTCAGTACCTACAGAGAAAAAGATCAATCAATAAGTGAATGCCATGCCATCACAACGGATCAAGAAAAAAAAATCAGTGAGTAATGCGTGAAAGCTGTTAACCATGAAGCTATGTCTTCAAGACTAATCGTTCAAATCATCGTTACAAGTCCGCGGTGCGGCATCAAAGACTGGTTACATGAAACTAACCTGGACCCAATCCGCCTCCATCCCTTTGAGTCTTAATATTGCGTCGACACGCTTAAGGCTAAGGTGATACTTTTGTGACAGCGCACGAACATCGTTCGCAATAGGATCGGCCATGTAACTCTTATAAATAGCGGTTCGTATGGCGTCGGAAACAGGCGGTGGGGGTTTAAATGAAGGATTCATGGGAAATGGCTAGATGATGTATTGAGTCGGTCACTTTAGTGAGTGAAACGCGATGAAGAAAGACGAACTCAACTACTCGACCACCCAGCCATTTATTTGGTCCATCAGCCTTCCTGAAATTCTCACCAGCGGCGGTCATAAACTCCTTGTAGGTCTCAGCCTGTCTAGTCTCTCCTTTTCCCTTCTTTTCAATATCCCCTAATACGTCTTGGAAGAGATCTGGAGCATTGGCGTCGTCATCAAGATCATCCTTTGCGGGAGGTTCGGGCGAGAGGTCAGAGAATTCACGGCGTGTCAAGTGTGTCAAAGAGTTATTACACCGAGTATAGTGATGAATAGATGATCGCGGACACGTTCGGGCACATTGAGAAGCAAGTCGAAACTGGGAGAACATGGCTAAACACGTCCCCAGGAAAAATTTAAGGCAGTTATGGTTTTTCATCACGTGTTCCAACTTTATGGCCGGCTAAGTGCAAAATGAATGCATTCTCCGACTTTTCGAGGCCAGACCTTATCTTGACTTTACATGAAGCGTCTGCAATACGTGTATGATGTCTCTTAGGCTTGAGCTATTTGAAATTTTGCGGGTATATGCATCGTTGACTCCCCTCAAGGGTCTTGCGTTCCCCCGCCATCTAGGTTTTGCTGTCATTCATGATTTCCTCCTTGAGAGAATCCTCTCCAGTCCTCATTTCCTTCAATATCCGCCCTCCGAACAATACCAATTAATTTTCTGGAAATGGATTATTCATAACCTAGAAAGTATGACAAAAGACGAGGCATGTATCTACTGTGAATGCAATCATCTTCTCTATAACCAAATCTTCAAGGACGTTGAGATTGACCCTCGAATATATGAACGTTATCTAACGCTGTTGCCATCGTCGTCAGGACTGTACGTGTCCATGTTTCTGCCAGGGTCGGTTCCATAAATAAGGTGAGGTGTCTAGTGCGACCGCACGAGCAGATCGTCAGGACCAAGTATGTCCTCGTGGTCTAATGTTCCAAAAACCTCCATCACCGTCATATGTTACATATTTCTGGCGGAAGATATCTAGTGCTTCTCCTATGGAAGAGTCTATCTCTTTGGATCTTTTTGAAACTGTGACTTTACTCGAGTCCCGCACCACGATTGAGAGTGGCACTACTGGCATGCGGACTTGGATGGCAAGTTTTGTGCTATGCGAATTTCTCACTAGACACCCAGGTAAGAATAATTAACATTTGAAAAAAACGCAAGCCCTTTCACTTGATCTTTAGACTTGATGAAAAATAAGCGAGTTCTTGAGCTAGGATCAGGTATTGGTTTCTTGGGGATTATACTTGCGCGTCTGCAGCAAGTCATATTAGGAGAGACGGACCAAGTCCTTTGGCTGACAGATGTCAACGATCAGGTTCTCAAAAGATGTCAAGAGAACGTCCAGATGCCATGTAGTATGTTTGTTTAGCTTCAACAATTCTACGAAAGATCTCTGTCTTAGTGCCTTTGTATAAACTAAGACAGGACGTCAACCTCGGACATAAATTACTGCTTCTTGGACTGGTCTGACGCTCTGGACAACGACCGTATAGTTCCCCTCACGTCGTTATTGACAGATGAAATCGACGCCAACTTGATTGTGGGCGCGGACATTGTGACTCCTACTCCTTTTCACTTTGATTCTAGTTGGATTGAATAGATAATGCAGATTTTCGATCCATCTCTCATCCCAGCCTTGACGGCTGTATTACGTCTTGCTCTCCAGCCCAGCGACAAATGCAGCTCAAAAATAGCAATCATAGCCGCAACTGTGAGGAACGAGGATACACTTGCACGGTTCGTCCATGCAGTTCAGCGTAAGTTTTCTGGTTTGTTTCAAGTGAAAATCATGTTATTGAAGAAAAAACCGCAGGAGAACCCCTCCAAATACAAGAATTGCCCTTTGTCCCTCAAGAAGCATCATTTATGCAAGATGTCGACAAAGACGTCGAGAATGTCAAAATATTCCAGATTACAATATGACAGATATACATAAACTCCCGGGTATCTACTCATAGCTATGATATACACTGAGAATCAGAAGTTTTAACTAGTCTTTATAGCACCACAAAACTGGCACATCCATCGTTCATGGGGTATATCAGATTCTCCACAAGTCAAGCATGCCCAACCAGATGTTTGAGTTAGTGGTCTTATCGTATGACACACGTCACACTGCAAAGTCATTGGACTATTCAGTAGTGTACAGGTCGGACAGGGCCACTCTGACGAGGATTCAGGAGATTTCGCATTGGCCTTGCGACGTTTGGATGATGATGCACTTTCATCTGTCAAAGATGCATTTGCAGAACTTAACTTTGTGGTATACGAGCGTTTCGTCTGTGCAGTAGGCGCATTGGACGACCCAGCAGTTGTAGTTTTGTGATTAACGACAGCTGTTTCTTCCAGGTCTGAATCATCCGAGGTGAGGTCAATGACATGATCCTCGATACTATCCTTGGCAGCTTTTTCAGCTTCGAAATCAGCAATAGCGCCAGATGCGCAAGATTTCTCATCGCGTGCTCTACGTTCAGCCGCCTGGGAATGCTTGATTACCGCGACTGATAAGGCTGAAACTGCAGACACACCTGAGCAGCGAGTTCCCGAGGGCTCAGACCTGCGGTGTTAATTCTACCACCGAGACGGCCACCACTGCCAAGTACTCGTGAGGTCTGCCTTCGTTTTTCGGCAGCTTCAAGGGCTTTGACGCGAGCCACGTGGGGTGGAACATTATGTGATACATTAGCGCCCAAGCGATATCCCTTTGAGAAAAACCCTTCGCCAGCATATCCTGACCTTTGAAGGGCATCATATTCATCCTGAAGCCCGGCAAGATATTTGTAGAATTTGTCATCGTGTGGACCGTGAACATTGTGCGTGAGCTGAAAGGGATACATAAGTCACGATGTTATTTCCAGCGACGAGCTTTCTGACCTCATGTAACATGGTTTGCACGAGGTCATCTTCATCGTAGAATGTATCGGGCGCATGTGCCGGACGCAAGCGTATACATATCTTCTGCCCGCCATTGATGTCTGTGCATCGCACCGAGGGTTACTTAGATGACTAAGGAACCTGATAAATCACGTACTCAAACCTATACCGCGCTTGTTACAGACTTTATTTCAACGCGGAATAACCGCCAACCTACCAAGAAGGTTAGTGTTATTAGGAAAAAATTCAGCGAGTACGGGAAGCTTCCAGCCGTGCTTTCGCATGATCGGTTTGACAAGAGAGGCGATCTTTCGAAGCAACGGCAGAGCACGATCAGCCTGTGGTTTGCCTTTTAGGTGCGTGAAGGATTCCACGAACACTTCCGACATTTGGGACGTCGCTATGGTTTAAAGAGGATATCTGAGTTTCAGTCCCGGTTGGTAGAGGGGAACAAGGTGAACGAGGTGAAGCAATGACGCGCACGCACGTGATCATTTGATTAATGAAGGTGCGCGCTGCGGTTGCGTAGGCGAGAGAGAACATGCTAGAAGTTTGCCATTTGAAAATATGCTCTGTTGCAACTATCTAATACAGGGTACAAACGATGATAAGACAACAACTAATCAATTATGCACTTTTGAACGAGGGTAGGACGTGTGTTATGATGATAACAGCGATGAAAAAGGTACAGTATAATGCTCTAATGATACAATGATGAATAAGTCGTGAGTCATAAGTCATAAAGCATAAGGCATGATCATATGCACAACTATCAGGGGAATTTACGGAGGGTTCGGCGGTGGCGAACGAGGATTTTGCATCGTCGAGAGAGTATACTCTCCCATCTTAACGGCCTCGAACACACGTATTGTTCTTACATGCGTCAGCTCAACAGCCTTGTCAAGCGGCGAGGAAATGCTGTCAGACAAGGGCGTCAGGGGCAAAAAGTTACGTGGGTTTGCTGACTTGGCACTGGTAGGCGAATCAGCACCGGGTTTGAGGACGGGTGTGGGTACAGAGTCTGGGGCATCTAGATCAGCCTTTGTTTCCCAATCTGACTGGATGTCAGTGGGCCAGTTGAGGCGACGTCGGCGGAAGCTATACGTTGAAATTAGTAAGATAGTCCTTTAATTAAGGGGGTAACTCACCATTCGTACTCCCAAAGGGCCTGATCCAGGTTCTCGTCGCTCGTCATTGGGTTCCCGTCATCACCGAGGAAAGTTCGAATATAATCCATCAGAGCAGGTTTACATCCAATGAGCATGTGCACGTTTTTGAGCGCATGCATCTCAAGTTCTTCAGGGGACATCGGAATAAATTGGTCAGGCCAGACAATAAGACCGGGTGATTGAACGGGGGTTATTGTACCGGCAACAAGAGTTGATGAGGACGAGACGGGGCGACGTGTGGATGTCTTTGCCAATGCAGTTGCGCCGTTTAGTTCGGAGTAAGAAATCCCAAGACAGTTCGCTGCCTTGGCACTGAGTTTGCTGTCGCTCGGAGAAGCTGGAAGAGAGATGATACTCTGCCTGCTATCTTTGGGAATGAGAGCAGAGACTGGGGCAGAAACAGGCGATGGTGAAGGCGAGGGGGAAGGAGTATCATCTGATGCATCAGAGGACGTATCAGGAGGCGTAGCAACCTTGCAAGATGGTATCGGTATATCAAACGTCCGTTCACCAGAGATTGGGATGCCCAGCTTGTATGCGGCCTTTGCACTCACGTTCTCCGGGACACGAGAGACCGTCAGTGTCATGGCCCCTGTAATGCCAAGACGACCAGCTGCTTTCGTACTGAGGCCTTCGGGAATGGGAGTCTCCAATGCAGGAGAAGACCTCCCTGTCGAAGATGGGGTTGATGGCTTGCTCAACATCTTTGTACGTTTCTTCTCCTCCTTGTCTGGGTTAGGACAAAACCATTTGGTCCGACACAACTTTTTCCTATCCAGTGCGCCGTCTTCCTTCTTATCCGAGCGACCCAACCCATTGGTTTCGACAGCACCAAACTCCTTCTGCACATCTTTCGGTGCCAGTTTGAGAAAATAGCTCTTCGTTTTCTCCACATTACCGAATACGTGTTGTATAACCTCGGGTGCAAACTTGGATGGCTGTGAATGGACGCCAGATTTCCTATGGAGCATATGTTGAAACAAAGTCTCTATATCTCTGCAGGCTGCCACTTCTGTGCTCCAATCTGAAGTAGATTGTTGTATCGTGTCGACGGGTTGAATGGTGAGTACAGGTTTTGATGTGGTAGGCAATGGCACCGCGAGAGGAGGTTGTTGCGAGACATGAAAATCAGCGGTAGATGACTGTCTACGAGCATGTTTCGATGGTGATGAAATATCTCCATCGCTGACCAATGTCGAATCGGTGTTTACAGATGCCCCATCATCCTCGTCTTCAGCCACATATGTAGGCCGCAAGAAGGGTTGCTGCGCGTATGGAAAGAAGATTTCATCGTCAATCAGCTCAAACCTACCGTTTGTCCTGAGTATCCGATGAATTTCTGATAAAATCTGCTCCCAAGCATCGTATGGGATGCAGAGAGACAGATTTGCCATTCGCACAAGGTCGACTGAGTTATTCTGAAATGGCCATGGGAAGATAAGACTATGGATGTAATGATATTAGTGGCGACGAAGACACTTGAAGCGGGAGACGAGCGCACAAGTTCCCTTGGATAAAATCAACTTGATGATGGTCACGGGCTTCAGGCAATAGTACATCGACAATGTCGACTCCGGTTACGATGGCTTGCTTCCAACAACTGGCCGCTTCAAGAAGCCAATGTCCAGCCCCACATCCCAAGTCAAGTACAGATATTGGTTCTTCGCCAGTGAAGTCATAGAATGAAGGGTTCTTCAAGGGATTCAACCTGCGCAACAAGAGGTGGGTCTGACGATCACTAAAATAAGGGGTAAATAGGAATGAAGATGTGAGACAATGCTAGTGACCCACTTCTCCAAAAGGACAGGATCGTAAGCTTGCATGTAGGGAGCGCCGTAATCGGTGTGGAGCTTCATGTTATAGCGTTTCATCCAACGGTTTTTTGGTTTGGAGCGAACTGGCTTTGGAAGTAGAGGCCGGAGGTGAATTTGTCTATATTCCTCCAGACGCTGCTTTTCGGGGCTCATGTGCTTCTCTTTAGACACCGTGGGAACAGAAGCAAGAGTAGATGCCGCGTCGGATGATCGAGCGCGGGTGGCCTGGGGAGCGCTCGGTCGCGTGGATGAAGTGGATTCGTCCAGAAGAGATGACAACGATCGCTTCTTCTTCAACGATTTCGCTCTGGTCAGAGATGAGAACAGGCCGTGTGGTGTCGTAGACTTGTCCTTTATTGAAGCACAAATTGATGCAGGAGTCGAGGGCGCTGGTGCAGACATTTTCAGAGGCCGGTCAGGCTCTTTCTCCTTTGCCTTCCCCTTGTCTTTATCCTTAAAGCCAAGTCCCATGGTGAAAGAGGCTGATCGCAAGATGGAGCGTGGACGATGAACAAAGGATTCTGAACCCGAGAGTTCGGAAATATACGAGATGCGCCTAAGAGTGTAGTGGCCTGGTCCTGGAGGCGCAGAAAGGGAACTTTCTAGTCTAGATGCTGAGATCAGCGAACCCGGGCGATACGTCGTCGTGGCCATTATCAGAGAGGTATTATATACTTCAAGGCTTGAGTGATGGCCAGGAATGGCCAATAGAGGAGCTTTGTGCGCTTCGCGGAGCGCCTTTCTCGAACAATGGTGAGCTTTCGGCCAAGTAGCGGGACTCAAGAAGTGGGAGCGTGAGGAAGGTCTGAAAGAAGTAAGATATACAGAGTGAACCCCGGTTATTGCATGGCCAAATCCATTAGGGAGGTGTGAGCACAGCGGGTCTGATCAAAATTATCTCGATCATTGGATCAGCGTTCACGCCGGCCCTTCTGTCAGCAACTTGGTCAGAAGCGGCTAGTAACCATCATCACATTGTATTATTAGGCTACTATACAGTCTCCTCAGTCGTCATCCTTGCGCGGCGGCGGCCCGCACGGCTGCAACATTCGCTGGAATTAGGCAGGTTACCTCTACATGTGCCTGGGAATCAGAAAACAAACAGACCTCTGTCATCTCAAATTTGACGCGTCCTATTGCCTCGCCGTCTGCAATAGCAAGGTACGATGTGAGTGTTGGATGACCCACAACAGAAGCCAAGGAATCCCGGTGTTGATGGGTGATCCAGTCGCTGTGAAAGGATTTCAGGCATTGTCCTTGACCACACTACACAAATAAAACGCACTATTTCGACAGATCCGCATGTCCTGGTAGCCATTGAGTCCACAGCTGCATAAGAGGATGAAAAGACATACCGGTGCCAGTGTAACGAGCGTGAACTACAATATGCTGTCAGAATTTGAAAATACATCAACTGATTTGACGCACGATGTTCAAGTTGTGTATTTGCTGTGTATCTCAGCTCAGAGGACTGCAATTAGACACATTGTCAATTCGTATTTAGCGCCTTTTGCGTGGAAGAATGACAGACCATGGCAAGGAGGTGTTTATAGTTGTTTCACATGTCATTGAATTTTTTGATTAACGCTCGACCTAAACAGCCATGGCCACTCTAACGGAACGAGCCAAAGGAAAACTAGCTACACTCTCAGCTTCATTTGACGAACTGGAAGAAGTCCTAGAACCCCTCTTCGCTCAGACTCTATCCGAGACAATTGTAGGCCTTGAACCCATCCAACAAGCAAAGCTCCAGACTGTCTTACCCTACTTGGTCTATGATCTCGTATTCAGTATGTCAATCATTACTCCCGCTCATACATTCTAAATTTGATCCTAGTTTATCTCAAATCGAGGGGCATAGATCCGAAAACCCACTCTGTCGTTTCAGAACTAGTAAGTAATGCTGCCAAGTCAACCATCTTAGATGTTCGTTCCTTCCCAACTCATGCAGTTTCTGCCCCTAGGAACGAGTTAAAAAATACTTTGATAAAATAGCTGCCGCCGAGAATTCACCGCAAAGTATGTACTTGGTACTCCGTCTTACGACACCGACCCTTCAAGTCTGCTTTGTAACAGAACGGACGGAAATAGACAAGGACGCTGCACAGAGATTCATTAAACATGCCATTACCCAGGCAACAAACGCAAAAGCTTCAATAGAGGAGACCCCCGGCCCTTCGTCTTCCGTTCAAGTGCAGACTAAGTTTACAAGCAAGATGCTTGAACGTCAGCTGTACGAAAAGAAGCTCAAGGAACAAGCTGCCCAAGAGAGCGAAGAAGAAGAACTTCAAGTCTTCGACGGGAACGACACTATGAACGTCGATACCTCAACTCCTGAACCCACGAAGAAGAACGCGAAGGGGAAGAACAAAGAAGTTACCTCCACAAATGATGATCCAAAGACAAAAAGCAGCAGAAAAAGGAGCAGACCTACTATCGATCCTTTCGCAGGTATGCCCATCGTCAACTTAGATGACCATGTATGGGCTGAGTGACTCTCTTTAGGTTATGGTGACGACTTACCGGCTTCCACTCCCGAGACTAACTCTCCCAATGATACGTCAGCTCTTGATATCCGGCAAAGTAATGAACGGACTCAGGAGGACTCTTTGGCCAATTCGGACGCCGTAATACCGGTGCCGGCTGCTGGATCGAACTCAGCATCTGTAAAAAAGTCAAAGAAGGCAAAGAAGAAGCACAGAAAATCTCTGAGTTAAACAGCTATATTGTCTGTACTGGACAGCTTTGAGTTGAAGCAGTATATGTTACACGTCCGAAATGTCATTTGTATACAGTGCAAAAGTAGTATATGTACACGGAATTTAAACGGATGCAGAGTTGGAGGTGGTACAACAGTCATGAATAGTGATGAGTAGAAAAACATATAGATACACAAGTTACACCTGGGAAGATAAGAGCAAAAGCAGTTCAAGTTGTAAATGTCATTTTACAATGAAAAGAAATCACACCACTCTACATCCATCCCTGTTCAAATCAGCAATGCTCAAAGGGGAGTTCCTGCCCGAGGTTCGCGGCGTTCTTCGTCCTCCGGGAGACCACCATCGCAGAGAACGACCCAGTCCAACGTTCGTCTCAAAGTCACCATTATCGCCCACCGCCCGCTTTGATTTACGCCTCTTCTCCCTGGCGGCCTTGACATTGTCCACCGTTTGCCATGAATAAAATGATTTCAACACCACACGCTTCTCATCACACTCGTCCTGGCCGACCTTCATTTCGTCAGCATTACCGTCCCTCGCGTCAAGGAACATAAGCTTCCGCGCCTCATAAGCACGCCAGCCCATGCGCGGTCGTGTGATCCCCGCAAGATCTTTCACGGTAATCTCAGTTACCCCACGACAATCGACCACGTTCGCTTTAGCATTGACTATCCCTCGCTGATGACATGACCGCACGAATTCCTTGAGTATGGTGCTGGAGATATGCGTGTTGTCTGCCTCGAGGTACTTCAGGCGCGTGCATCCTCGAACCAGGCTAAGTAATGCCTCGTTGGTGAGATTAACGGCAAAAGAAACATTAATCTGTTCCAACACATGTCCGGGTTGTGGATGCGCTACGTTGCTGCTAGGCGTCAGGGCATTTAATACAGCATCGGTAATTTGAGAAGCATCTTCTAAATCGATGCGGCGGATGTACGGCGTAGAGTTCAACAGACGGATGAGGCCGTCGTCTTTGAGATCGGACCCGATACCACAGAGCTCTAGGAATTCAAGGTTGGGCACAGAGAACGTCAGGTTGGAGCAAGCATCGTCTGTGAGAAGGACACAGTGCGAGAGCGAAAGATGACGCAAGCGAGTTACTCGTCGTCTTATCCGAGACTCGTTTGTATCTGAGCGACCGAGGTCCCTTGGCGGAACAAGCACAGTCTTCGAAACAGTGCCTTGTTCAATGCCACAAATAACAAAGGCATCCACCGCAGAATTGTGCAATTGTCGCGCATAACTGAGGTCCAAGACTTCCAAATACGGGGCAGCTTTGCCCAAAGCAGTCATCATATCGTCATCTACATTCCTCAGGCCAGATACCCTCAGTTCCTTGAGTAGCAGATAGTCTCCTCGATTAAGAGCTGCGATTGCCATGCTTTCAACCCCCCGTGCGTCCATGTTAATGCATCTGCTGATATCGAGGGAGACAAGCTGGGTATTGTAGGTCGATAGAATGCTGCAAGTGGTATTAGTAACGGCCTTGAGTCCTTTCACGCATAACTTCTGTAGATAACGCGAACGGAAAAGGAGATGGTGGAGGGAGCGAGTTGTCACACCCGCGCAGCCTTGTAGATTGATGACAGTGAGTTGTGTATAGCACAGCCCCATGTCAAAGCTGACGCAAAGGTGATCAGAGATATCTAGAAGAGTTGACGCGGATATTTGAGTATTGCCTGAGACATCTAGAGTACGAATGCATTGGCCGCCGATCGCCGTTAAACGGATAATGAGAGATTCAGTCATGTTAGGAAATGAGCGGAGATCGAGACCAGTCCACAACTGCCCATCAAAAGCAAGCGCTTGCCAGGATTTGGACACCTACGGATTGTAATCGGTTGTAGTCAAAACTGACCATGTGCGATGTTCAACTCACCCTGCTGAGCTTCACGAGTTCTCGAACACCTCCGTCGCGTCCAACCCATCTATGCCTGGAGGATGAGGCTTTCGCCACGCTCCATCGACCTTGCCTAATTGCACGTAAATGATCGGTCTCGTGTAAGGTTACTAAGGTCTCAAAAATGTACAAACGGAGTTCACGGGGAAGAATTTCATCGAAATAATTCTTCACTACAAGAGGAATCGGGATGAAAACATCTGAAACAGAAGTTGGAACAATGTCCAGTGCCGATAGCGGGAACGGTGAGAAGTGCGAGCGTCCCTTCAGTTTTGAGATTGTAGGGTCGTCGAAAATGGAATCCGACAATTTCAAATTATTATCCTGCAACTGGAGACTTGATAATCTTGAGAATGTGGCATCCAGCTCATCGACTTTCAGCCCACTAGGCCACAAACTAGGAGCATTGTTACTTGTATCAAATGCTTCAGATGATTGATTTGAAGCATGATTGGGACGGAGATGGTCCGATTCTACTGGTTTCTTGAGAATGAAATTCCGTGCAAGACTGGCAAGATTGTTGGAAGAACGTGATGAAATCAGCCTCGACTTGAGCTGAGACAAAGAGCGTGAACGACTGGATCGAACAGGGATGCTGGATAGCGATCGAGGCCGGTGTACAGTCGGATTAAATGAAAGAAATGAGTGAACAATGGGTTCACGTGAGGAGGAAGTGGGTTCCTGGGATCCAAATTTACTGGACAAACGAGTCAGCGGAAGCATGGTTGAAGTATAAGAGGATATGCCAGATGACGGGGAACTGGGGAGCAGCGATGTCGAAGAAGCGCATAAATCTGTAGGTGAGAAAGTTAAGGGCGGTAAGATAGGCGGCGACTCTCTCTCCTTTCCCTTGGATAATGGCGGTTCCATAGTCGCGCTTCCAATATCCTCACGGATGATCGGAGAATCCCTCTGTTGCTGTACATCACTAGTGAAAGTACACTGGTCGAAATATGAAGGAGTTAAAGGAATCAGCAGACTGGATGAGTGGCTGGAACCACGACTGGTCGACGGCACAGATGTAGAGTGCATATCGAATAAATCACTGGGTACAACCAGGGGGACAGGGATAGGAAGTGTCCTTGTAACACCTTTTCCTTTTCCGACAACCTCTGCGTCTCCCAATGCCAATTTCTCCTCAGATGTGGATGTTGCATCGTGAGAAGATAATTGGAGAGTTATAGGAGCGGTAAAATTTGCTCGTGCAGGAACAGGTTTGAGTGCAGAGAGATGAAGCAAATCTGATTCATCGTACGAGTCGAAATGGAACAGCTGTGGTTCCAGGTTATCGATGACATGTGTATGGCTCATTATCACGAAAAGCAGGAAGTTGTTAGAGGCAGAGTGAGAGAAAAATAGTACAAGATGAATGCCAGCAAAAGAGACGTCAGTGGATAAGAAAGATAGAAAAGATAGAAGTACAGGGACAAGTCAAAGGCCCGAGACCTGAAGGAACGAAACGAGGATATCTTGCGTCGAGTACTGTCACAATGACAGGGGTCAAGGATGCGACATTGTCACGGGAACTTGAAGGTCATGTGAACTACGTCATTGGGTGCGGCCGCGCAGGGGAACCTGCGACATCAAACTAGATCTGCCGGCTACGCATCTGGAGTTCTTCTTATTAATATTATGTGTATGTGAAAGCTTGCGTCACGGCGTAGTGTTGAGAATACCATCTCCTCTCTTCGTCAAAGTCGTGGTTGGGCAATGAGACTACATTACGAAGTACTAGTCCCGGAAACATTATTATTGCGATGCGATTAATCTGGATGGAGATGAAGCGCTGATAGGCTCAAAAAGCCGTAAGATAAGGCCAATTTTAAAGCTCTACGTGTGAAGTAATCTGTGATCTTACTCATCGCATGTTCGGATGTTCGGCCAATATCGACGCTGTTGGTGCCGAGTCAGATTTGTGTACCTTGTTCTCACCTATTACAACTCACATGGAAGAATACTGGTTGGACATAATGTTCGGAACTTGGCATAAGTATACTGATGCGTGGACCAAACACAGTGAATCAAACGCAAGATAGTTGGGAAAGTGACGTATCAATAGGTATAGGTATATATGGTGCTAGAACGTGGCACAGAAAGCTTCAATGAGACTCGACAGGGGTAGGGAACAATAAAGGGTAACTTCAAAACTTTAAGAGGTCTTCTCTTTTGCTATTTTCCAATTTTCTGTAGCTGCTTTGAACCTGTCATATAATGAGCCAGTCGGCGTGGATATGTTGTCGAATGGCAAATACCTCTCTTGATGAGTGATATCAGGTTGTTCGTCTCTCAAACGAGCCATCTCGGTTTGCTAAAGATGAAAAGAAAGAATTGAGTACGTAAACCAGAAATGCATTCACACATCAGAACGACATGCCATAAATTTATTGAACGCCGTGAGCTTCTTCCTTCCCATCCCAGTGCTTGACTTGCCTGAAAATAAGAGGAGTCAACGTATTTCAATGAAGATAGCACGGTGGCGTGCTAGCGTAAGAAGCTTACTCTTCTTTGGTGGCTTTTCCGCCGCAGCTTTCCTGGTTGTCCTTGGAGCCATTTTCAAGAATTTTGAGATATTAGATTTGTGACTACAAGGTTTGCACAATATAACCAATTTAAATATCGCAATTGTGCACGAACTCCAAATTCGGCTAATAGGACCGAAAGGGTGCAAAGGAGTAAGTTCAAAGGACTTAGAATTTTCAGCCAAAGTATATGGAATGTCACTTACTTCAATTGTATCCAGACAAGAATACGACCAATGGCGACGTGGGTAGTCAAACGGTGAATTCTAAGCCTCACTCCAGTTTAGGCGCGGAACTTTATATCTGAAAGTAAGCCTGACAGCTTCGATCAAAATGGGCACCTGACCCCGATCACCCCCCATTAGAAAACGGGGAATTCGAAAATTATTGGAACATAGCATCTACATGGCTCAGCTGCCGGAATCAAGTGATATACAAGTCTTTGGCATATCACTCACTCTGCGCTCAACTCGACATTTGATATCTAGTCAAAACACAACCGAAATGATTGCCTCGCGCCAGCGGATGTCTATCTACGCCTGGACATAGGCTCATTCAACAGTCTTTTCCAATTCTTCCAGAGGTGCATTCGAGAACTAGAACAATTGTAATACTCACGATGGCCCGAAAATTCCTTCCTATTTAAATGGATTTCTGCTTACCCAGGGTGGCGTTGACCGTGTGTGCTCGGGGTCCTGAACGTGCACGAAAGGAAGTAACTCAAAAAAACATACTCGTCGAATGATACGAGGAATTAGTATGAAAGTGTCATCTTTCTCAGCGAAAGACCTTGAGAACCAGTTACACGTTCAAACACCTAAAGTAGCACAACCCGTGGGAATCAATGTCGATATATCGATATCATTACTAGTGCCGCCACAAAAAAAGTGATCAATTGACCGCGTCATGGTTCACACATTGACGATGACGGTCAGATCACAACAGCTTTGGAGCCCCCAGGAGACGACTTGACGCCAGAAATACTGTCAATGATGCTCGCACCACTAATGATACCTGTTGTGGCGATCAAAAATTTCCGACCTGCACCCGTAAACAATCAGTGACAACACAATGTTACTCAAAGGAGATAATACCTCGGTTTTGTCGGCCAACCCATCTTACAGCGGCAATCTCTGTGTAAGTACAGCCACCCAAGAAAAATACAACGGTAATAGTAGATTTATCTTGTGCTTGTACCGATCAAAGTCAAGTTCAACTGTAAAGGAACGGTAAATAGGCACTTACGCAATGAAGCAACGGCAGGCGACCGTCCAGCTACACCCCTTTGTACAATGTCCACCGTTTCCCCGGGTATAGCTGCCACAACGTCTTCAAACCCCTTCCAGCCCACAATTGCGTGAGCCTGCATTTTTTCTTGTTTAGCACCGGTATCATTGCCAGATTTCTCGGCGGGGTTGCTAATTACGCCTCCCTTCTGAGCAACACACTGTAGCAGGCGGATGCTAATGGGCGCGTATCCTGAATAGGTGAAACTGATGTCGTTTTCAACTTCATCAATCCCTTCTGGCGAATCATCAATGAGGAGACGGAGCGACTTGCGGATCGCCGTGAAGGGGTATTTCAAATCTGATGTCCTAGGAGGCAAGGGATTTGGTACTAACAGACCGAGAGACGCCAGCGATAATAGTAATGGGAGAAAATTATAGCCATAGGTCTGCAATATTAAACAATCAATTTTATAATACATGAACAAAGCAATAAGTTGACCTGTAGTATCTCACGTTTAATATTCTCCAGTGCTTTCGCTTTAATGCCACCAGCCGTGATACTTGCGAGGCAAAGTAGCCTTACAACAATTTGCAAATCGGCACCCTCTGCAATCATTTCTTCGACGGCAGCAATCTGTGCAGACACTTCATAGGAAGCCAGGAGATCTATGGACTATCAGGTAGAAGTAATGGTAAAAAAGCGGAAGAAGTTCACTCTGTTGGACCTCCAAGGATTTGTTGAACTGCTCTGTTCGCGTCAAAGGAACGAGCAACTCTGACAGGCCAGTATCTAATCTTGCATATTGGTTTTTTTGAACTCAATCGCGAAAGATGACACGTACGAAGTCGTAGAGCTTGATGTTCCGTTTGCAGACCGCCTAGCTTCCCGACAAAATCACGTAACTGAGCAACAGTTTTTGACTGAAGGTTGACCTACGACAAAATAAGTTCCAAACAATATAGCAGAAAGTGACAGACGGAATCTTCTACCTTGTAGTCTTCGTCTAGTCGACGAGCCACAGCATTGAGTCTCTTACCTACTGAAGAGAAATTGAGATCTCTGAGCTCTTCAAGCAGAGGATCTGTTGAGGCTGTCAAGTGATGTTTTTTTTTGGCATCCTTCTTCAGTGTAGAAACTGGTACATTTGGTAACGGAGGTGAGGTGGAAGAACCAGCTGCACTAGGATTGGCTGTCTGGGAGGTCGGCGGTGACAACAAAGAAGCGGGTATTTCCACGTGTGCTTGATTGTTTTTGTCAGTCAAGCAGGCAAGAAGACCGTAAATTTAAAGTTACCATTCTTGATGCCGATGAGCTCATCGATAAGGCCTTCGTAGGTGAGTTGTGTCAGAAAAGGTGTGATCATATCTATGCGCCGATCTAGTATTATCATTGAATCGATCTTGTCGGACGGCGGTAAGGTGTTCGCCAAGGTGTTGGACGCTTTGGGAATTTCACGAGTCAGCAAAGTCGCCATGCGCTAATGCAGAAATTCAGAATTGAGCAAGAGTGCATTGGCAGTAATACACACTGCAGCAGCATCTCCTTTCCCAACTATGCGAGGGAATAATCCATACAATTTTTGCAGCGTGATCAATGCCTGGGTCGAATCATATATCGCTGTTTGATCTCCATCCTAAAGCAACTAAACATAGATCGACGACGGAAATGAAGGAATATGCACACCACCCATAGATCTTTGAAAGCATTCTCATATTCCAATGAAATAACATCATCGGCCAGCGGTATAAACTGGAGATTATACGCTGATATTGATATGTCTCCAAGGACACCTTCTTCTTCCAGTATTTGAGTCACAAGGGTGGATACTCGTGGTACGAGGACAAGCGTGTAGGTGTGATTCCGTAATTCTTTGGCGTGTCGTTTAATGTGATCTGTTCAAACTTAACATAGACGGACAAAACTGCACGGCTTGAACTTGCCGGAAATTATTCTGGCGTGCTTTATCATCGGTCGACACAAGTAGACGATATTCGTCGTAGTTGAGGAGAGTGCACCAGGTTCCAACCAGAACATCTTGTCAACACCATGATGCTATGCGTCGACTAATTGGCTGCGGGTTGGAGTGGGATTGATGGAGAACAAGATTACCTTGAGAAGGGATACCTCAGTTATAAGGCCAAGTGGTCCTGCCAGCGATGCATCCAAGATGAGTGTCTTTGACCCATTGACCTATCAAATGATTGTATTCCTTTACTTTGAACAGACAACTTGTACGACATGACGGACCGAGTTCAATGAATCAACGAGTGCCTTGCGTGCAATCTCCTTTAGTATGCTCACGTCTACGAGAGCTTCCGTAGACTGCGAAGGAACATGGTCGAGTTCAGAAGTCATTGAGGTCGTGTCATCGCGTCTCCGGCCCGATAGCCGTCACACACATCACGCATCAAACTACCAAGAACTTTATACACTGTGGTCCTAGCTAGTGAATCTATCGTTACATGAACGTGCCACAAGTCTGAATGACAAGTAACATAGACATTATGTCAAGATGTAATTATGAGAAATGGGAAGGAGGAATAGGATCAGACTATACGGAATTCCTTCGAACACTTCTTCCTCTCTTCCCGGGCCTGCCGTCGTTCGCTGATTTCCCGTCAATGAATAACGAAGGAAGTCTATCTTCTTCCTTTAATTTCTTGAGGACCTCCAGAGCCGCTGTATAGCCCTTCTGTATAATCTCTTCAAACTTCCCAAACTGAAGAGTTCCATACTGAACCATGCACGTGAATGCATTCAGCGAACAAGTAGGAAATGAGATATAAAAGGTATACCTCATGTACAGGCATTTGAATGTAAATACAATCTTTCGCTACCTTTGCGTCTTCTAGTGTCGTAACGCTTGAAACACTAAATCATCGTTAGGAGTGAACATATCGAAGTCAATGCACACAAACTAGGCAAGTCGACTCTGGATTTCTGTAATCGCTGGTACATGCCTCGCATTCGAGAAGGGATTCCATCTGTTCAACAGAAGCCACCATCCAGATATTGTGTCACCAAAGTTACGAGGAGAGTTATCGTCGAGCTAGAGTCACATGATATTAGTCTCAGTATTATTAAAGACACTACGACGTACACCCCCGACGTCACAAGCAAAAACTTCACTGGCACCCATGGAAAACATTGCTGAGACGGGGAGATTATCAACTGTAAGAGCAATATGTTCAGACCTGAATTATGCTGTAAGCGTCATCCTTACTGTAGCCACCATCGACTAGCAAATTTCCGTTGTCGCAGAGCGGGGGTAGCAGACCGACTAAAGTCATGGATGCACCTGTCGGAAGCAGTCAAAGGGCACGCACATCTTTGTAGTGGCTCGTTGACATACGGATGAATCTCCATGCATAACCTGTCTCATGAACCTCCATACGAGATGTAATGATGTTCGTAGTGTTACAAAAGTAGGGTAACCACATGTCTTCGATGTGAAGGTCATAAAAGGCCTGATGCCAGGTCAGTGAGGCAATGTCGCAAGCCAAAATAGATTCTATACTTTGTAGATCGATCTATTGAATTCATGTCCCTAGAGATAATAGACTTTAGCAGATGATAAGGGAAATAATAGACTACCGCATACCGTTGTATATGCAACGATGGGGTATGTCACATCGGAGAGTATTCGCCAAATATTACTCATCCTGCCACTGAACTGCTTTGCGCGGCCGGAAGCAGAGATTAAATCTCCCTCTTTTGCATATAACCCGCCTATAAATGAGCCTATGCTTGTGCCTGGATTCATAAGTGAGGTACAATCTCAAATAATGCAATACAAGCTCTAATATCTGACCTGCAATATGGTCAACTGGAATCTCATATTCTTCAAGTGCTCTGATAAGACCCTATAGGTGGATCAGTGATACGATAACATCGCATGCATAGAATGCATAGAGCAATACCAAATGGGCGATTCCACGAGCTCCTCCACCACCTAAGACCAACCCGATAGACTTCCCACAAATTCGTCTCGCAAGGCGAGCAAAGTCGTTGGTGTGTGGGAGCCGCTGGGGTCGGAGATCTGCCGTGGCGCCCCGATATTTCTGAATACCACTCTGCACTTTGTCCTTGAGATTCTTAAGCGCGATCACAGCGTCAGGGTCTCTTGGGGCAACAGATGCCTTAGGAATAGGTAGAACTAGACCCTACACACATATGAAGTCAACGACCTCTGATGGCATTCCGAAAAGCCTTACAGGGAGTTCAATATGAGCATGTCGGTGAATCCAGGGACGATTCTGAACAAATTCGATATTTAGCAAAACATAGAAATCAACAAACTACCAACCTTTAACCATTCGCGAGTAGAGCCGGGGGTGACAGAACGATTTGGGTGCAGGAGTATGAGTTCCTTGCGGGCCGTTGTCTTCATCGACAGTAGTAGCCTCTCATACTCTCCTAAACCCACATCATCCCCCAACCCCACGATCATGACACAATCTGCCTGTCGTATGCATGTCTGTGTCCAAGAGCTATTGACAGGTGAATCGGCGACATAAAGCACTATACGGTACTTCTGCTCCTGGTCAGTAAGCCAGCCCGCCGACTGTGACCTATTTCAGCGAGGGCTCTCTTCAGATTTTCAAGATTGAATCACCTTAAGCTTTCCCATTCTGGTAAAGGCATGTCGTCCCAAATGACTCGAGATGGATGCTTGATTAAGAAAAGAAGTAGAGGCACCAATGCCTTCAAGTGCTGTTTGTAGCTTGCGAGCAAAGGCATCGATGGGAACATTCCTGGAAACAGGTAGGATTGCCACTGTCTTCAGATTTGTATTCTTGGTCCCGACATCAGACCCGGACTTTCTAGCTTGAACAGATGAGCGAGAGTCAACCTCATCCCGTACGCGTGAAGCGATCATTCGGAGAAGCCTGTTCTAGGTTGGTACGACGCAAACTTCATTGGGACTTGACTTACTGAGCAGTTGTTTGCGGATTTCTGATACAGAGCTTTAACATCAAGAGGCCAGTCACACATTACAAGACTTACCGCGCCGAAATGGCATTGAATAGTGTTTGAGGCATACGAATGAGTTCCGTATCACGGATCGCGTGTACAGTGCTTCGTCGGGGTGAGCTGGTGATAACGTCCAACTCACCAACGGTATCACCCTGTCCATATTCACCTTCAATTGTGACCGCGCCCGTCTCTGACTCAGTGATTGCACGCAGACGGCCATTGATGACGATGTAGAAACTATCACTGACATCATCTGGTCTCCATAGAACTTGTCCAGCATTAACCTGCATCCAGTCTAGAGAAGCGTCTATGTGAAGAACTATCAAGATGTTCAGTAAGTGTCATGTGTTGTAAGTCTGATACTCACTCAATGGCGATAACATTGATATGAGGCGCTTCGCAAGGGTAAGCAAGACGATTGGCCGGCTTTCAAGTAAACGTTCCAACGCCTGCGAAGACAGAAAGCCGACATACGTGTCGGTTTTGGCTGTAATGTCAACGTATGATGCGGTGTTACACAGCGAGGCTGAAGTGGAATCAGCAACCCATACGATACCAGAATAAGGATCTGGTTCTTACATAAATAGCCAGCGATGCCTCCAGGTTTGACTGTGAAAAGGAGCTTTTGTTGGGTCTTGCTATTTGCCTTCGAATCAACTGGCATTGAAGACACATTCTTCTGCGAGGTCAATGGAGTTGACGTGTTATCGCTTGGGAGAAGGATGTCTAGAAAACCCTCAATTACATAGAAGAGGCCTACACAAAAGTAAGTCTAGATGCCTCAAGAGCAGATTTAGTCGCTTACCAGCGTCTAGTTCTCCCGCCTTAGCCAGGGTCGATCCAGCAGCAAAGAAAAGAATCTCAACTTCATTGTCGAGACCACTCATGTAACCTCCTGTAGAGACGACAGAGCTGGCGGTAAGACTCGAACTATCGTCATTGATATCAAGCAAAGATAATGAACCAAAAGGCGAATTAAGCGCCAGATCAGACGACCGTCGGCTGTCAGTAGGCAACATCGGAGGAGAAGTTTCGAGAGAGTCGCTTCCGCTTAGCGGTGGCTGCAGAAGGCCAATTGACTTAGCAATACATGACATTACTTCTTCTCTGAGGTCAAAATCATCTAAAGAGGGCCCGGTTTTCCCCCTTGAATTTCGCTCCGGAACCTTACTACGAGGAATGCGTGGGGTATTTAAGATGCTGTAAGAACGAATATTCCGGAAAGGCTCGTTCGATGACGTCGACGAAATCAGGAGATCCCCAGCTTGTACCGTGTCTCTTGGAGCTCTGGTGAAGGGAGACGCATGAGAATTATTATGCCTACCCCTCAGAGCGGGTAAGTCTATATCGACACTGGACAATCTTTTTGCACCTCTGGAATCATGTTCTGAAAGTTTTGAAGTACCTTCCGGCGCTTGAGTAGACGTCCCAGAGGCTTCGCGGGAGATAGGATGGGATGTTGGGGAGCTAGCGATACTAAAGTAATCGCTTTCACTCTCAGACTGCCTGCCATCGAAGCGCTGACGGAGGTATTGAACACCACCTGATTGATAGAAAGAAGGTGGGAGAGGATGGCAAGCGATATCATTGATGGCTTTCTCTGTACGAAGTACTTCGCTGGTGAGCCCAAGGTACTTGTGAGCTGCATGGAAGGTAACACGAGAAAATCTGGTCAAGATGACTGACGCATCATAAAACTATTGGAAAAAAGTAAAACGGCACTCGCGAAAATTACCTTGTACAATGTGTCCCGTAGCCTTTGGGAAGTTTTTAGTGAGGCGTCGAAAAGCCTCCGCTGGAATGACAGCCAAAGTACTGTCTTCCGTGGCACGAGCAACAAGACCACCACGACGTAGTGAGGTCGTTTGTATGTCACTTTGATAAAAGGAAGGCAGGCGATGTGGTCCATAACTCCCGAACGAACTAGGAGAAAGTGACATTCCCCTAAATGGTGAGGCCGCCCCAGGAGCGTGCACTGTCGAAGCCGATGAGACTGAGGACTTCCGTTCATGGCCTTTTGACTTGTCGAGATCCAATTGGGAAACGTCCGAATTCGCTCGGTGGCGAAGAGTTAAATCTCCTACAAAAGGCTCACTAACAAATTCGTCGTCAGTGTTTGTGACGTCTTCCAAGTCCTGCCAACTCATTTTGACATCCTCGGTGAAGAGACTCAAAATGGTGAACAAACTAGACAATGTGCCTCCGCTCCCCACTTCGTTCAGCAGTTGAAAACCATTCATATCCTCATGATCCCAGAGGTTTCGCTGCGTATCCGGACTCCCTGTTTCAGTAAAAACTTGCACCATTCCGTCGACGACACAGTAAAAGTTTTTATCCTGGTCAAGAGACATACTGTCTCCTGCTATGAGTCGCCGAGTTTGAAGATGTCTGGCGAGTTCGTGAAAGACCTGGAAGAGGGTGAGAGATGAGCTCGAACCAGAGTGAACAATCCGTACAGGCTTTTCTAACTGAAGGAGAGAGTGAGTAAGAGTCGGTGGATCGACCATATAACACTCACGAAACCAAAAACTCGAACAGCTTGAAGGAAGTCATCGAGGTAGTTGTGAAATGTCGGAGGTGGATCTTTAGAAGCAAGACGCGTCAGACGACCCATGATGCAAGGAAGGCAAGTCTTCACCTGTATTCACGTCTGGATGGAGTTCGTTTACGTCGGGCTTGACGAGTGGAGGTTCCTTTAACTGGGTGTAGTCATTAAGGTAGCGAAAACGAATCCAGTAATTCACTGCGATGGCCGAGAGGACGAATATGACAAGAAAATTCCAGAAGTTCAGCTGGATTCCAACAATGAACGAGGTGCTCTGAGTGCACTAGCATGGTATAAATCGCTTACCGTTAAGGTCATGGAGTATGAGAGGATAGCGTAAATGTACCGCGGCACGGTAATAGTAATCAAAGTAATCAATGCCCTCGCACAGGACAGTACCCACACTGTAGCCAGACACGTATGAATTTCTTTTTGATGTGTTTGCAGAATGAAATATAGCAGACGTACAGATTACCCAGAAACACGCTGATACCAAAGACACCAATGGGTGTCGGCTGCCATTCTCCAAGACATCTACGAAACCCATAGAAACTCTGTGAGAAACAGAGGGTAAAGTAGCTTGTTCCCGTTGTCGATGACAGGAAGATAATCGAGGCGCGCAGGCTCAAAATGAGAACACTACAACCGGACCGGACCGGACCAAGACGTCATCAGATGAGATCAACTCGTTCATCATTGTATATACTTGATTTGACTCAGAAAGATTACAACATGCCTTACATTAGGTATTGTGCTACAAAGTATCACAGGTTCACTCTCGAGAGGAAGACGTAACTAGAAACTATGTTCCGTCGAGTCTTTTCCGACAGCAGACGTGGACGAAGATCCGGATGAAACAGTTGACAAGATTCGGTCAATGTAGTTAGCCCCGCTCCTAGATGTCAAACTTCGGTTAAAGATTCGCGTTGAAGACAAAGAGATAGAAACGAACCATTTCTGGTGGGTCAACACGTCACATCCGATTTCTTTTTCCTTGCGCTGGATTAGTTCCACGTAAGCGAGCATACCATCCTCTTTGTAGCGAGCTGCGAGCTCGGCTGTTATAGAAATAGTGAGGACTCCGTTTATGGTTGTACTTTAGAAGAAGCTACCTGTCACGACAGCATTGCTATGAAGGCCGGCCAACGAGATGAGTTGAAGAACGAAACTAACAGAAGCACGTCAGTTAAAGTCATTCTGGACGAGCAAGTCAGAATCCTTACCCTTCCTTTGCCAGTTCCCACACGAAGTTTTTCAAGTCCGCGTCTAATAAGTTGTGTGAACTGGATGCTCATTGCTTTCACTGAAAGAGACGCATTTCACCTGAGAACCCATGTTGTGACCAGTTGAAACTCGGGCTGAGATTATACACAAACCACCTGGTGACAATCGGGTGAACAACTCATTTATAATAGAATTGAAATGGAACATACTTTCCAGGGTATTTCTCCCTGATCTTCCTTGCAAAGTATCTTGCTTGTTCAATATTGGGCGACTTAGTTTCGAGCCACACGAGGTCTGCGTATGGCGCATATGTCATGGTTCGTTTGATCGCAGCCTAAGATGACAAGGTCAAACGTGAGCCAAGGTTCACTACAACAGAAGTGAGGATGGACGGACCTCAATGCCACCTGTATAGTGATAGTATCCCTCACGAGTTCGGGGAACTAAAGAAAACTTAGGAAAACACAGATAGGGAGGACTTACACAATGACTTACGATCGCAATCCCAGAACACAGGTTCACCCAGAGTGTCGGCTGCAATAGCACGCGCTACGTTGTTTGATTGTCCGGCCGCCGCAGAGAGGTACGAGTCGTAAACCTCTTTCTTGTTTGTGATGCTTGACTTGTCAATGGCTTGTTTAACAGCTGTCCGGGCCAAGTCAGTTAAACGAACACTGTCGTATGTGGAAACCTGACCTTCGTTGAAAGTAACCATATCATGACCGGCAGTCCAATCCTTTTCTATTTGATCGACCTCAGCACCAGTTGCACCCCTTGCCTCAGCTTCCGAGATAAGCTGGGCAAGCGATTTTGGACTCATAGTGGTCGTTCCGAGAATGAACTCGTGGTCCGAAACATCAATATCTGACGATATCAACTTTCCGGACTCGGAGTCGGTGCGAGCGATGAGAAGCATAGTCGATTTCATGATGTCCGTTTGGAATCGCGCTGAGACGAGCCGTGAAACATGGGTAGAGGTTGGTACAAGGACCTTTCCTGCAAGATGGCCGCACTAACAAATTATCAAAATTGCGAGAATGACAGGAACAGATAACGACACGGACCTTTTTACCGCCATGCAATTGATCTTCAAGATGGATGGCGGATGCTCCCTAGCGTCAAGTTTAAGCTTAATTTCAAGCAGAGTTGGAGAGGTCTTACCGATTCCGCGAAGAGCTTGACAAGCTTCATCACAGCGGAAAGACCTCCATGCCTAGCAGAGTATGAAGTGAGTGAACGAAATTATATAACTCTCGCTATTGCCAACCCAGTATCTGCATCCGCGATGATAGGTTTGAGGTAGTCAATGTACCCTAGCTTTGCCCGTTGCTCTGGAGGAGTCGCCATGCGCTCATCATAGTGTTTCTTGTCGTGAAGCTGTTGAGCACGGAAGATTCGGTGCACCTGATTTGGGACAGTGGTGTAAGGATAATCACTGTGATGCATGTGTTAACAAGTACAACAATTCGTGAATATGAACTAACACTTACCCAAGATCTGGCCCAACTTCATTGTTTCCGGTAGTAAGAACGCTCGACGCGGCCCAGCCCGAAACGTATACAACATCTTGATGACGCGCCATTTGGGTCATTTGCACTGGATCGATGGCTCCCATAGTGTGTACCGGTTTCCCTTCGCTAGCAGCCTTGGAGAAGGTATCATAAAGCTTGTTTGCAAGTATCGTGGAAGGAAGAGGCAAGACAGGCATAGATCCCTGCTTCGAGGCGACAGATGAAGCGGAATAGGTACGTTTGATATCTTTGAACCTCGGCTGAGCAAAGAACTCCTCCATTTCTTGAGTTCGTTGCTCGAACAGAGCAGCCTCCTCATCGGCGGAAGGTTGCTGAAGAGGAAGAGAAGGTAAAGCAGAGGTCGTAGAGGACATGGATCGAATGGCCTGAGAAAGACCAGCCGCCCTCAGACCTGGACGTAAAGCGTACATTCTGAATGTACTAGAGAGATGCTCTCAGCAATGGATCGCTTTTTTGAGTCTTCGGCCGGCTATTCTAACCGGTAGCCCGGAAGAAAACACGGATGTAGCGGTGAAACCATTAAAACGCGCCAAGGTCACGTGCAGAAACTGTCATCGATCTTCTTCTCCTCAGTCAAACGACTACGCTGCGATGGTTTGAACGGCGCCCTTGTAGGATAGGAAGTAAGGTGATTACTCTGTAGAGGACTCAAAGTACAAGCGTCCTATGTTCCTGTTAATCCATATCTTTCTATCGCGCCTACTCCGGTGAGCTCCGAAAATTGAATATATAGGGCACGGCATTCCATGAATTCCGAACGCTACCGAGACATCCCTCGTCTATTTAGCCAGTATAACAGGTCGCGGACTGTAATCATTATGTGTTGTCTCCTTCGTCTCCCTAAATATGATGGATACCTCTATGTTGTTGAAGCGGCTTTTAATGGGAGTAGCAAAGTGAACATGTCCCTTGCAAGTGTCTCTTACATCAGATCGTGAAGTAGATTATGAACGTGGTGTGATTACTATCTATAGTTTTACAGTATCATCAGTAAGTTTGAAGCTTGAGAGAGATGAATGTGAGGGACGGACTCGTGACCCTAATAACGTGTGTTAGTTAGCATGATCCCCCAGACTATTCAAGATCACGCTGGTGATACTGGCGAAGTCTGGATTACAACCATATATCTAACAAATCGTCTAATTATTGTCATGCGTAAATGTGTATTTTGAACGCAATTGTGGCAAGCGGTGTTTTGATTTTACACACCTTGCCCATCTTACACAGATGAATCAGGTTTACTACGGTGGCATGTCCTTAACGTTTGAATTATAGCAATCTCCAAGGTAGATATTAAGTAGCAATGTAGTAATAGCCAAGAAACCATACAAAGTCGCTATCCTGACGTATAGATTGGTCCGTGAGACGCACATTGTGAGTTTTTTCAGTGAAACACATCAGATTCTCATTAAGAAATATAATCCTAGTGATACAGAGTATGAATTTTATCTGGCGATTCGTGAAACAAGTCAGCAACCGCGTCTATACATCTCAAAGGGACTTACGGTCGAAGCTATGGATTGGAATAATGCGCCACGCAATGAACTGCTGTAGGAAAGGTACGAAAGAAAAGAGGAAAGATGAACGTTGATTAATCACTGATGAAATGAAAAGGGAAGTCGTGGACTTGTCCATTGTGTGGTAGTATAAACACGTAGAAATGGCAGTCTGAATGGTCAGATGATTCTTAGAGCACGAGACTTTGGTGAATAAAAACAGACAACGGCTAGCGCCACAGTCGCGATAGTGACCGGCAGAGACACTGCAACAACTACTGCAGTCGATACTGTGGAGACTATATCCAGAGCTTGAATTTGGACATGGGATGAAAAAGATGACTGATTGCTAGACCGTGCACGAAAACGTCTATTGGGGTGGACATCCTGGGCCATTTGCAAGCCTCGTTCGTATGCGAAAGATAAACCGAGGTCTCGGCTAGCGCGATGGAGAGTGACTGGTCCAGGTTCGCTACAAAGTGAAATGGTCTGGTAATCGGGGATGATGGAGATAGGTGTGGAGATGTCAAGGGTTATCTTCATTCCCTGTGACGTCAAAGAGCCATATGGACTGGTAGGTATCGGCCGTTGATCATATACACGGCAACCATGGTCTTTCAAGGTCAAGGCAACGACGTCCCATATAGACCGAATGGAGCATTGACAATCTGCGAGGCGAGAAGATTCCGAAGAAAGGTACAACTCGAGCCAGGTGGTACAGTCAGGGAAGGCTTGTTTCTGGCTCCAGATATCACGATACTCCAAAGTTCTTCGGCGTTCTTCCACCTTATTCATGTTTCCTTTACACAAGCATGCGCCGGAGAAATGCTCCCAACCCCAAATATCGGGACCGTATACTTCTTGGTTATATGAAAGGCAATCCTGACAAAGAAGTATGCGAAGAGAGGTTTCGTAACGAGCGAGCGCACGTGTTGAGCGCCTAAAGAGATGGGTTGTGACGGTAGGAAGAAGATGAAGTCGAACCTCGAGGAGTACTTCTGTGGGCAAGACGATGGTTGATGGTGTTGTACGAAGCGTTCCATTGGAAGAGTGTTGGAGGATAGCATCGAAAGTACGAAGTTCTGGTGAAAGATATGCAAGCGAAGTATGCATGAGGATCGACCTCGATGTTGTGATCTTGGTATCAGTCATGCTACCAATGCGTTAGAGAAATCCACAGAAGTGAACGATGCAAGGATCAGTACTCAGTACTCAGCCCTGGCAGCGAGTTCTAGTTCTGCATATTTACGAATGAAAACAGGCTTGCTGGAATTGACGTGACGTGCACCTGTAGCGCAAAGTAGCCTAGGACAATGACAATTGATATCTCGAGGGGGTCATAGTCGAACGAAATGAATTCGCACGTCGTGGCATTATAAATGGTATCCGCTTCGATGACCAGGCGTCGGGTAAAGGAAGGCATACCCGAAATGACTTCTCTGCGAGAAGACCGTGGACAGCCTGACAAATAAATAGCGCATTCGGGAATGGTTAATCAGGATTTCGTTGAGTACGGCAATGGAAATCGTGCAATGTAGTGGGTGAAGGGATGAGGAGATAGGGAACTTCAAGTGAGGTCAGACTTTTCCTCAGATACTGAGCCTTACGTGCCTTAGAGCCCGATAAGCTCCACGGTTCAGCTCCCACAAAATACAAGAAGTAGGGCGGCTTTCAAACATGCTTTTTTGTTGAAGGAATCTGTACTGATGGCAGGACTAGTTAAGGTTGTAATTGACGCCGAACCATGAGTCAAGATGAAATCTCCTTGGATGTTGATGTACTCCGAGGCAATTGATTTGAAGGTCAGCGCCAAGGATTTAACCCCCTCAAGTCTACGTTCCTGAGGAAAAAACGGACGCAAAGACCAAGTCTGACTATAAGTCTCGACCTTCTGAGGGATTTATTTCCGCTGCACCAAGATTTATCACATTGAATTGAGACATATCCTATCTTCCGGTTGACCATCCTTTTCAGCGCATTCGACACAACGGATGACACAGGCTTGATCAAATTTTGAGGCGTCGTAGCAGACGACGCGAATGGCTATGGCTTCTCCACATCTATCATTACAGGATCGTCTTTCTGAGGTTTCACAGGTAACGCGTATGACTCAATCTTCGGCTCGTCTGGTAACACCCTTACCTAGAATCCGTTAATGGGTAGATAGTTTTACAAGGAGCAGGAACATCTGCCAGCGTGAGAAATTTTCACAAGTAGAACAAGATTACCTTTAACGGTGACAACATCAGTGATTGTTTCGTTTCAAGATCCTTACAGAGTGGGCGCAGAGTTTATTTAATGGGTTACAAGGATAAGCATAAATAGTAATCAATCAGTGAGCACCTCCAGTTGGAATAAGTTGGCAACGAGCGCATAGAGTTTCAAGTCCAGACACTGACAATACAGCCACTGCGTAAAAGCAGGGCGGAGCTCCGTCGACCTGAAGTCCTAAAGATATGACAGAAAAGTTGATCAAACCCAGTCGCCGAGCACGGCAACAGGACAATCCTTGATTAATACTGACAAACAACTCGGGTACTTTTTTGCCGCCATCCCGGAGGGTTATTTCAATGCATGCAACTCCAAGAGGCGGATGCAATATGACCCCTTCTCTCATGCTACTCTGTCCCGCACCCCTTTATATCATCCAGAATTGAAAACGCTCACTCCAGCACATCACACCAATGCTGTCGCGGCTGGTGAACATGAGTGGGATTGCGTTTTCGCCGTTGCGTGAGTGGGAGGTGCGGTTTGACACCCATGGTCAAGGGGAAGAAGTATCATCTTCAACCGCATTGGTAGATGCAGACGGTTCTTGTATCAACGATTTTTCTAACATAATCGTTCTGCAGGTGATAGATCTCCGAGCGCTGCGTTCGCTCCTGCCCCTTCTCCCGGAACATGTGCTTCAACATACTGGAATAGAACATGTCGCGCCAGCATGTAGCAGCCTCCGCAACATCATTAAGAATGATCTGGAACACGTAGTAGAAGTCTTGTCTAGTTTGGAATTGGAACCGGAGGATAGCCCTCACGGCGGTTTCGAGGTCAGTTATTCTCCTTGTGCCGCGCGGCCATGGGCTGACTCGCTTTTGACAAGAAGGATATAGACGTCTCTACTCCTTGTCCACTCAATCTTGTCTCTTCGCCTCAGAATGCTCATTCTGTTTCCCGTCCCTATCCCCAAGACACTTCAGGGGAGCATCCAGGTGTTGTGAGTACTCAAATTAGGAAAAGTTCACACTTCGTTCAATAGCTCACCAAACTCAATGAACAGGAATGTGAACCGTGTCACACGTGTCGTCCAAGATTCACGATCCCTACTATCCTTGTTTCCCCATGTGAGCCGTCAGAACATCACATGGCCTGTCGTGTCCCTATTCAGAACAGCGCATTTGGCGACCAGCTCACGGTTCCTAGCTATCCTGCCTTCAATCACATATTTCCTCCTATGGTTCTGCCCCAACAACCATTACTGGCACTACAAAATTGGACATGGAAGTCGGGACACTGGCAAGCCATGCTACCCTCAATACACGAACAGGAACTGAGGGGCTTGTTTTCACGAGCTCTAAAAAGAAAGAGAATACGTCATAAACGTATCTGTCAGTGAGCTTCGAGCAGCATGTGGAATGTTTCAACGTCGCTTCATCGTTTATGATATTATGAGACTTTATGACTGTATCAGTGACTAGGATGCCTGTATTAATAGCCACACGAACATTCTCTGGTGTAAAAAGTACCACTGTAATTCTAATACACTTTCCGTCGATGGACGACAATATGAAGGCCTGTCACGTGTGTGCTGAACATTGACGTTGTCGTGACCCAACGCTTACCAAACGTGTCGTTCATCCCTTTTCGGCCCCAAGGTCCCAACACGCTCTTTCAGATTGGGGATCTCCTTCGCCTGCGTTCCACTCTCAACGGTGGTCTAGGGGAATTCTTACTTCATACTACATCTTTCATGACTCTTAAAGCTTTGTTCTACGCCTATGTCCTTGGAGGAATCACGTTCATCCCTCTTGTACTCGCTGGAATCATATTCTTCACTATTGTCACCTCTGTTCCTGTCAAAGATGCCGACGTAACGAATGAGCGCACTGAAAAGCTTGAGACTCAAACAGATGAGGCGGGTGACACGACGTCAGAGGATGCACCAATTCTGACTGTGGAGACCGATGACATACCTCGAACACGGAAGGGGTGGCTTACCATGCGGCGGACATTCGAGGAGACCAGTTCTGATGGTGGTTATGTGACAATGATGCGCTCGTTTCTTGATGCACGGTCAAAGGATCCAAAGCGGTCGCGGCCGAAGGACATGTGGTATGTCGTTTTGAAAGGCACGGTGCTTTACCTCTACGAGGACGAGAAAATGACGGAATGTGAGGCGGCAATTGAGCTAGGTGGGCACGAAGTTTTCGTTTATCCCCAGGGGCTTTTGGATGGCGAACTATTCACAAAGCGAAACGCAATATGCCTTAAGCCGAAAAAAGAGGACGAGAAGCGTATGCCGAGCATGACGAAGGAGATGAAGTTGGCTGACGATGAGGTTGAGGAGGACAAGAAAAGCATCAGTTCCAAACGACAGGAAAAAGAACGCAACAAGGCGATGGGAGTTGAGATGGCAAAACAGGTTGTTAGAGAAAAGGCTCTCGATCGTACCACTCCATGGTTCATGTTCGTACGCTCGTGCGTAGAGATGGAAGATTGGTATTTTTCTCTCATCCACGCGTCCACTCAGCCCAGCAAAACGCCTACGTTGAGTCCATTACGTTCAGTCTTCCTACCCGCAGACATGTACCATCTCGTCTCTACCTTGGACGAGCAACCAGATGTCATCCCGACGCGGTGGCTAAATGCACTCATTGGGCGTGTGTTCTTCAGCTATTATCGGACTCACAGGCTAGAGCATTACATTATCGGTCGCTTGATGAAGAAGCTGTCGAAAGTTAAAAAACCAACTTTCTTGACTGATGTTTCCGTCACCGAGGTATCTGTCGGTAACAAAGCCCCAACCCTCAGTAAGCCTATGCTGAAGGAGCTTACGAAAGAAGGAGATGCGGCCATGGAAGTCCACTTCCACTATAAGGGAGAGTTCCGTATTACCATTCAGGCGACGGCAAATATCAATATTGGGAAGTCCTACACGGTCAAATTGGTTCTTGCTGCCGTCCTCAAGGAACTTGTAGGCAATCTCCTAATTAAAATCAAACGACCTCCGAGTAGCCGTATCTGGTATGCTTTTACACAAGCACCACGGATGGTGTTAGAAGTGGAACCTATCGTCAGTGATCGGCAGCTTACTTGGAGCATGATCTTGAGTACAATAGAAGCAAAGTTAAAAGAAATAGTACGTCTAAATGTTCACGTTTTTACTCCATTTATCATTTTTTTCAGGTATATGAGTCCGTGGTTTTGCCTAACATGGACGATATATCATTTTTTGACAGTTCTAAATTCGTACACCGCGGCGGAATATGGCATGATGCATCGAGACACGAAACGCCCGCTGTACCTCTTCCTGGCGCTGTTGCTTCTGACGAATCCCAGTCAGTCGTGTCTGAAACCCCACAAGATAATGTGCTGCCTCTTGCGGAAGAAACAATCTCAAAAAGTACACAGTCTTCAGAGGATTTCACCGTCCCTATCGAGTCAGTGATACCACCACTACCGCCTCCACTAGTTGAGACGAGCAGCGCGCCAGAGGTCGAAACTTCCGATCTTCGCCCTACAGACAGACGGCGACATTCGTGGTTCTCAAGTGTCAGAAGTGAAGGATCGACTCCTCGTGGAGGAATATTTCCTGATCCTGAAGATGAAGACATTGAACATGATCTCCAGCGTGGACGCTCAAAAGATTTCGAGAAGGGCAGCATTGCGTCCTCTAGGTCGCGGTCGACGCCGCAAGATTCGGATTATCTAGGAGCTCGAAATCGTGGTTCGACATCAGAAATCGATGTTACCTCTGCTCATGATACCTTTTCTGCGCCACAGACGCCACAAACAAGTCGGCGATCTTCATCTCAGCACTCTTCACAACGCGAGCACACCAAATCACTATCTACGGATTCATCAAAGAGTGCCCCTGACTTCGAGACCACCACGTCTAAGAAAACGCCTGTCGCCAACCCTAATAGTGCCACTTCTTTCTTCACGTCGTTGAGGTCGCGTGCTGGAGATAAGCAAGCTCTCAGTAATACAGCCAAGGAGGCAATGCGAAAATGGGGTGTTAACTGGGGAGCTAAGAAGGAATCTGATAGTGGAGAAGTCTCGGACCATGGTTTTATTGCGTCAACGATCAGCGCACGCTTACGGCCTGACACTACTTTTAGTGTGGCAAGCAAGGCTCGTGCGAGTTACGCAGAGGTGCGAGCGGCTGTGGCGGAAAGAAAGAGCCGGACTTCTGGTGCCGACGAGCTAGCAGATAACAGCCGATCTTCGTCACCTTCAACGTTGCCCGTATCCATCCCAGATAGCTCCAGGAGCAAAGCTCGCTCAACAAGCAATCCATGGTCAGGACCTGAGCTCGTACCCTCAGGTAATGATCCCGCTGGCTCATCATCCTACCCTGATACAGCTGCGCTATCTACGTCCGTAAATTCCACTTCGTCTTCTTTCAAACATCTGTCTATCAATGAAGCGGCGTCGTGTAGGTCGTCTCCGCCAGTCTCACGAACGGTAACTGAAGGGGAGGTTTCCATACCGATTCTCCCATCAAAGCCCATACATGTCGTTCAGCCCACTTCCAAGATTATGACTATACCTGGCATTCATGCGAGCCACCGCGGTGAGGTCATGTCAATGGGTTACGTCGCCCCACCGCAGCCGCCCGGGATGAATTCATCGGAGGGTAAATCTTCCATCTACCGACTCTTCAAAACCTCCACTGGGTCAAGTCCAGGATCTGGCCCCGGACCGGCTCGGTCACCATCGCCATCAGTGCCGCTAGCGGTACCTCAATCGTCAACACAAGAAATTTCTGTCACATCAAATGAATCAATTGGGGAAGGCTCGTGCCTTGTTCCTTCACCTTCGCCCGACGTCGCTTCTGCGACATCTGCGCCAAAGCTCGCACCACGCGTTCCACCACCGCTCCCACCACGCTCGCCACAGGCTCGCCCGCAGATATGGTCAACCTTGTCAGAAGCCCAAGAAGCCTTGAAAACCATCGCCTGCAAGGACGAACGAAGGCGTTCAAGGTCGTTCGAGAACGTTTCCGCACTGTCAATCACGGGTCAGAATGGTCTTAGCGACGTTATCGACTCCTCGAATATCTCTCAGAACATGGATGGATCTGAAAAAGCTGGTGATCATGTCACAACTCCTGTGTCAGATCCAAAGCCTGCTAATTCCATTCCAAAAAAGTCATTGACCCCGAATCCAAATGCACCTCCTTTACCGCCTCGTCGGCCACCACAATATTTACCAGAAACGCAAGGACAAGTTTAGATCCAGTGCATCAGTCTTGTTGACTAATATATCAGTACTATACATGCTACGAACGCCCATGCGGTCAATTAATATTCGTCTCACTTGCATTTCATATCGATGTTCCTCTCGTTCTTTCTATCTCCACCTTCATATTTTGTCTGTTACACCAACCACTGTGTACTCATTGTATACCACGTCGATCGACATCTTTGTGGTGTCGCCTACCTATATGCCACTCGAGTGCTCTTCACCAAGGCTCTTTGATCCTTGTGATGATGAAATTATCCTTGATGGCTAAAAGCGTATGTGTACTTATATCAAAATCAATTTGCAAGCACCTTGAAAATCTCTCTTGTGTTCAGACTATTTTTCATCTGTCAACAGTTGTATTTAGCCGTGATGAGTCTGACTGATTCAATGGGTTTGAAGTAATTAGAAAGAGGGGCGTTCGGCCAGCCTTTCCGAGCACTACGTACCATACGAATGCTTCTAGCGTGTCCGCGATTCTCGCATTGTATGTCTAACAATCAGGGGTCTAGAAGTGATAAAATGTCTCTGGTTTCACGAAGATTGAAGGGGACTAAGATGGCGTCTCCCATCAACAGGGCTGTGGCGAGACCATGCCAATAATCAATGTCATTAATGAATGCTCACCATTAGATGCATCGGCAAATGGTTGACGACCTACTGCTACCGGCCGCCGCAGACTATGCAGTCTATCATCCTCCGGGGTCTCAGACCCATTTAGCTCGTCGCTTGTCCAACATCACGAACAACAACATCTGTGGCAACATATGTTCCAATCAAGTGGTCTGCGGTTTTGCACGGTCAAGTCAAGCGCACTAATATAGGCAACGTTCTTGTTCATTCAAGCGCTAGATCGAAAGTAAATGCTCCATTCATTGGAGTTCTTCCTGTAACCCAGGCTGTCATACCGTGGATAGCTAATGCTCACCCCTAGCGATGACATGATGATATGTTTATACATCTAACGCTTTGTCTGATGGTGTGTTATGATATCCATCGATCATCCATCTGAATCATTGAGTACTTTAGCTAACTTGATCTGCTCAGCACCAACAACCTGTAAAACAAACAAATATGGTGGTGGGTCGATTCCCACGTTGGAGTAACGTGAACTGCTCACGGTTTTCTCTTCTGGAGCCAAAACTTCTCATGATGGGCTTCTGAATCTACTCGTTGCTTCAATAAATTTTAACCAAAGCGCTGGGAATTGTCAGATAAATCCGCATAACTCGGAGATGGATGTCCTTTTTCCTTGACAAAGACCCACACCCCAGGTGCACTATGCGTTTTTATATTACAATCGTTTCTGAGAAATGTCATATCCAAAACCAGAATCCGAACGTGATGGATCAGATATCGATTGTGATGATATGGTGGTTGCTATGTACTATGGGTGTACATGTGCGGTGGTTTTTAACGGCGTGAAGTACATCCGGAGATACACTGTGTCCAAGCCTGGATGTAGGTTTCTATGTGTTGCATAGGGGCAGTGCCGACTCTTCGGGGTAATAGTCCTACTGGCTGAAACCAATGCGGCCTTTGGTATGTACGAGAAGACATGAATCATGAATCATCGATTTGCCAGTTACCAACAGGGGCGCTAAGTTCTAATGAGTTATTGCTATGAGAGTACTTTATTCAATATCATTTGAGACAACATATCTAGACCCACTCCTTCCCCCGTGGTGTCTAGTGTGCTTGTAACTACCATCCCCATTTTTTCTTCTCGACTTCACCGTGTGTGCATTCAGATATCTACGTAAGGCAGGCAGGCAGGACAGGTCCACAGGCACGATAGAAACGACACCGAAGGGCCAAGGACTTGAGTTAAATGATATAACCGATAAGCGGCAGCAGTTACCAGTCTAGTTTGGATTGAAAGGTGTGTTTCATGCCTGCTTCCTGCTTTTCTTCGCCAATTGTTTCTTCGGACAACAGACATTCAACGGCTATTTCTGTTGAAAGGTAGTCTCGTGGCTACCATGATGAACAATTCGATGATGCTGTCTGGAGACAAGCGGCTTGTTCCGGACGCGAATTTGAAGACATCGCGCTCACTGATGATATCGCCGAATTTGGATGCGCTGCTGGAGTACGACGATAAGATACGGGCATTGAATTCGCCTATATCACCAACATCGCCTCAACCGCCACTGTCTCCACCAATAGTCGGTCTTCCACCTCCGCCACGACGGACTTCACGCAAGCCCACATTGCCGACGTCACCGATCGTGAAAACCCCCGTAGTCCAAGAAAAGCCTCAAAGGCTGGAAAGTGAGAACCCATACATCAATCCGGCACCGGTGTTCGAGTTCAAAAACGTGCTGGAACCTGGAGTACATGGGACGCCGACGATCGAAGCATTGTCGGCTAATGGGTGCTCCGTTATATATGCCCAAAAAGCGTCCAAATCATCACAAAATTCAAATGACCAGGTGCCGGCTGAGACGGTGTTTAATATGAGCAGGTCGCTATTGAACGATGCCGATGCAAAAGTTAAATGCAAGACTCAGCAGCTCGGAGACGTGATGAATACTAGTCCGACGCAGAGATCTAACTTACGAGAGCGGGCACGAGCGAAAGGAAAGCTACTGAAACTGAAGGAAACGGTGCCAGGTATCAGGAAATTAATGAAATAGGAGTAATTAAATGCTGACAGTTCACAGATAGCAACGATAGAATGCGTCGCGCCAACGGTAATTTAGTAATGGACATTCGACGACATTCGATAGACAGCTCAGGCGGCTTCGACACCTTTCGGCCTTTCATTTCCCACAGGCGTCCGTCGTCCCAAAGATCGTCGTCGTCGTCGGGTCATTCTTCTACTTCAACCTACGAGCCTGCGTCCACGATCGATACTCATATCAGCATCTCGAGCACCATGTACCCGACATCCACTGTCCATTCTCCGAGTATCTTTGTAGATGGACCACTACCTATAGGTCCTCCGGACAACTCGTCGGTCTATTACGATTACCATGGCCGCCACTCGTTTATGGACATCCTCACGCCTGTCGTTGCTGAGTTTGCACTCCCTCCGTCTCCGCCTTGCACTTCCAACGCTCAACCTACGCTACCTACTTACCCCCCCAAGCCGGATGTTGGCCGTCAACCAGTTGCCAAATCAATTAGTTCGCTGTCGCCAACGACAAATTTTCTCGATCTCGATGAACGCAACGACCTTATCAGACAGAACCGGAAGCTGGCGAGAGTTTTTGGCAAACCACCTGGCCCCAAAATGTACCTTCACAACAAGCAAAACCCTGTGGTGCATTTGATAGCCGGCCGCCATGGTGCTTCACCAGACACCCACCATGGTGCCGTGCTTCCTGCGTCCGATATAGTCGATACACGGGGCCAATCAGTACCCCTGAGTGTGCATGATGATTTTCTGGCCGATCACCATGACGCAAAAAAAATTTCTCATGCATTTGATGAAATTGCTTCCTCGATGTCCTTCATCGATCTGTCAGATGATCTCGGCTCGGCTGGGGCCGTGCCGACCCGAGGCCGAGGCCGTCGCCGGCGCCCTTCTCCCTCTTTAATTGACTCTGTGTTCCCAGAGGATCAAGCAGAAGAGGGCCGCAGGCGTAAACGAGAAAAGCTAGCAAGACTACACCGCTTCCTTGGCTCTCGTGTTCCTACAAATCTCGTGCTAGGCCCTGATACAGCAGACCCTGGTCTTCCTCCTTTCGACTCAACCATCATGTCTGGTGTTCCTGAATCAAAAAAGGATTGGCTGAGACGCCGCCGCAGTAGCTCGGCCGCTGCGTATAGCTCGACTTGGTCAGACGAGATCGACAGATTAAAGGAGGACCTGAATAGTACGGAGAAAGCTATCAATGTTCGACGGGCTCAAAAGATGGAAAAGGTACGTTCTATCCAGAATTGGTTTGTGCTATTCCATGATTTACATGCACACAAAGGTCTTTGGTGTTGCACCACCACAGACACTGTACCACACAAGACGTTCGCCTTCGCCCTCAGTGATTCCCGCCGCCATCATCGGACAGCAGAAGTCGGTATCAGGCTGGACGTCACCCGGCGAAAGTCAGCTTTCTGTCATTGGTTTTCGTAACGTCAATCGTTCTTCGTATGTCAAGAAGAAAAACAAGGACGATCGGCCGGGAACGTCGGAATCTGACAAGGCGTTGTTGTTCAAGCCCTGCGACAGTTCGAATGAGCCGGACCCTCCCAAACGGACGTCGGCTGTCTACATGCACTATCAAGAATCGCTCAACTCACTGAACGATATCATTGAACGAGTACGTATACCCGACTTACCTTTTTCCTGGAGATTTCTAGATGGTTTATGTTGCAGGATGACAAAGAGTCCCTCGCAGAGCTGCACGAGTATCTCAACTCGGGCGATATGTCTGTGCCTCCGCCTCTCCAATCCTCCACACGTAGCCCCCAAGCCAGTGATAGACGTCTTTCGAACGCCTCAATCAAATCTGAGCGTCGTCGTTCACTACCTGCTCGCACGTCAATCATCTCTACCTCGTCGGAATGTAGTACACCACGTCCGGAGGTGACGGACTTCCAAATGCGCAGGAGGCGCGCGGCGAAGCTTGCACAATTCTTCGGAGTCAATTATAGGGAACTTATTAAGGATGTTTTGGAGAGTATTGAGAGTGGTTTGGAGCATGAGAGAAAGCATGGAACGCTTGACCAAGAGGAGGTCGAAGTGAGTCCTTCTCTGTCCCATGACAGATTTGACACTAACTCTATCTTACTCCTCGCAGGACTTGCTGGCACGTCTGAGAAAGCTCCGGACAAAACGCACTGTGCTTTAAATGAGCTTGGAGTATTGTATATCATCATCCATTTATCACTCACAGGCAGATTCCTTCTATTGTCATCGTTATCTTGTACTAGCGGATGGGCGTTCATGCATACCTTGACCTTTATATCCTGGACACCCCTTACGGCCAGTCTATATACAACTCTATATATCCTTCATTTTCTATCTTGATATTTCTGTGACCGATGCCACATTATGATAACGAAATCTTGTAACGATCTTTTCTTACATGTATGTTCTTGTCTATAGAGAGCTGGACGTTTTGGCTGAGATGTGACAATTTCCGTCTCGCGATTCTATCTTTGTTATTGTACGGTAGTCATGACATCATTGAAGAAAACGTGTTGACCGCAAACGCGCGTCTTCTACGAAAATGACTTTGATAATTTGGCCAAGCGAAATGCAAGAGTCTCAAGCCCATGCGCATGCAGGACCATGTCCCTGAAAGCGCGGTCACGCCCTGCTTACTCAGCCCACCTGCTAATGTCCACCGCGCCGTCGTCGACATCAGACGACGAATTCTCAGCGTACAATTTCAACCATTTCACGGAAGAAGATTTTCAACGCGTCGATGCGCACGTGGCGCGCATATCTCAAGGAGGTCCTCAGATCGCCATACAGCTCGAAGTTCCTCAAGCTGGCGGTGCTAGAATGTCTCATACCCCTGACGCGTCGGAGTCACGTAGTAAGGGTAAGGAAAGGGCTGATTTGAATCCCATGAGCCCGATGGCGAGGTATCGAAAGCACGGGGTTTTGAGTGTCACTGACCTCGCGTCGTCAGCCTGGTGAACGCGTTTACTCGTGCACTTCCTTCACTCATGCTCAATTTGGGGGTAATTTGCAGGTGCGAAGTACAGTTTGACTATGGATTGCGCCAGGCACGGCATATGCCTATCGCGACGCGACCCCAGTCGTTCATCTCTGCACAAGGGAAGGAGATATTCGTCGCGAAGGAGGTAGCGGTGAAGAATGACGCGAGGACGAAACAAGGGAGGGTACGTCATCTTCTCGCGTCAGCATTGGGTCAATAACGAAGTCTGTTCACAGGCGTTGCATAAGATATTAGAGCGCGAGGTCAAGGCGGAAGAGTTACCAGTCCAAATATCGTCAGAAGAGGAACAGTGGGCCTTACGGTATGAGCTTTCTTCTTGTGTTGGGCTCTGGCTTCTATTTTCGCGAACAGTCTCGTGAACATGCTTGCTAGTTTGCGTGGCATATTACTAGAGGGTTATACGGTGAGCCAGTACTGTATACGACTTTGCACACGTTTGATCAAGACTCAAGCGTGAGTTTCCCGTCTTTGGAATCCTGCAAGGCGAAGTAGTGGTTGGCATTATTGTAAGCAGTGCTTAAGCCCTGGACTGTTACTCGGAGGATGATGTACCCTTAGGATGAAGTTACACTGAAGACTGAGTCCCCAACTACGCCACAGAAACGGCCATCTTCCTCTCCATCGAGATCAAAATCAAAAATACCACGTCGCTCATCTCCGTCGCAACATTTGATGACCGATTACTTCCTGAACACGACTCCTATAGATACATCTGTGCCGGTCATTCTCAACGTGCCTTCGGCCCCGACAGAAACAGAAATTGAGAAGCCTTCCACACCAACGAAGCCATTACTAACACAAACTTCTCCTGCGCGAAGTTTTCTTCACTTATTAGACACAAAGACGCGAAGAGCAAACTACCTGCCTGCAGACAGAGACACTCTTCCTTCACGAATACAACTCATGATATACTACCGACTCCTCAAGGACTTAACCTCCCTTTCTCCTCCCTTTGATTTTGCAGCTATGTGGCAGCGAGTTGGTGTGGATCCCGTTAAAACATTCTCCGCAAAATTTCTGGATCAGGCAGGCCTGCGTGAGGATATCGACACATGGAATACTTCCTGCTTGAACGACCTTTCTAATGTATATGTCGAGATGGTACAAAGTCTTGATATTGCAGGCGTGGACACGAAACTCGAACTTGTGTATCGCCTGCTTTCAAGTCAACGATTGAAAGGCAAAAATTCTAGGCGGGCCACCGAGAAGCGGAGCGCTAGCTCTGTTATCTTTCAGGAAGAACGCGAACTCGCGAAAGCTATCGAAGCTAGTTTAATCGATGTTTGCACCTCAGGAGAACCTGCTGCTCAAGGAGTCGCTGTACAGCTTGACCCTGGACAAAGTACAGATGCACCTTCCGACGCTGCAACACCGACAGTTGGTCTCAAGAACTCAAAATATTTGACTGTCAATAGTAGTGACTCAGAGGGTAAGTTTTTTCTGGACAGCTATCGTCAAATTAATTTTGTTGGACAACGTTCGTTCAGAAAAATCGAGAAATACTACTCCGCGTACTGAAACATTGTCCGGCTCCTCCGACACAGATGTCGAGTTAGAAAAGCACAATCTACGGCCAATTGGTATCAAATCATTCGATTACGATGGAGAGATGTTGGATCGTCATATCGCAAACGCGCTGAGGTGGTGGCATGGTGACCGAAGCCCACAGGGTGTATCTTTGGAAGACTCTTGGAGATGCCGGTAGGTTGTTTTTCTTGTGTCGTTTGTGTTTTTTTCTTTGTATGTAACCTTGATTCTTGCTTTTCAGCACGTGCGAGTACGAAAGCAATTGTGAATGGCGCGAACAAAAGGCGCTTGAGCTTCGCGAACGATTAGCCATCGACGAGGCCCGAAGAGGCGCGACGATCTCAGTCGAGAAGACATGACACTTACGTTATATATTTATTTTATTTGTCCGGGGTCTTTCGGAAAGTATTAGACAGGAGCTATCTCACAGACTTTTTCATCGAAGCTGACAGTGGCTATGCGAACCCAATAATTGTCTTTGCGTGTATATCAAGTCTACTAGTGTACGTTTCATCTAGCGCGATGACCGTGATGGATTAATAAGGAAGCCTTACCACGTCGAAAAACGCCCTGCGTCATCAACATGAGTTCAAAGAATGACCAAATCCCCTGTACAAGCATGACACCAGAAAATATGCGAATCATCCATGAACTGCGGTCTATGTGCGGTATATCCCACCCGTGAGCCCGTTTGTGAATGTATATGAGAATGAGGGGAGCCGGGACGTGACCCTTCAGCAGACAGTACTGGTGAAAGGGCCCGTGCCGAAGAGGCACGTGAGGAAGGGCGTGAAATGGATGCCTCCACTTCACTATCAATACGCACTTTGAGCATGCTCAAACTGACCAGGCGCTTGTGACGCATTTCCGCAGACATATTCTGATCAAATATCGAGCGAGCAAGGGATGGATGTCCTGCGACACTCGTCGGGCGATTTGAGCCAACTGACGAGCGTCGTAGGTCCGAAGAGCGGCTGGCTGGGCGCAATCCACTTCGAGCGGGGGAGTAGGAGCGTGGACCAAGACGAGACAATGGCCGGGAATGAGAAATCTGGTCCTCGAGAGCGCTGATATGCTTTTGAAGGGAGTGAACGTGAGCATTTGCGTCGAATACAGAATTTTCAAGGGTGCGAATTTGCGAATGAGCAGCAGACAGATCAAGGGCATGTTGCTGACGAAGTGAATCGAGGAGTTCCTCATTGAGTGATTGTTCGCCGTTCGCCCGTATGGGCGAAACGACGGTTTCACGTAGATGAACAATCTCCTGTTCGCGTGCATTGAGTTCAGCGCGAAGAGCTTCGATTTCATTCCGAGCACTTTCTAAGGAATCTTGTCCCTCGTCCTACAATTTGTATAATGTGGGCTATATGACGCGACATCATTCAACGCAAATAGGACGTACCTGAGCCCTGCGAGCGACTTCCAGCTTTTCCTGAAGAGCAAGTATCTCTTGTGCCTGGACTTTCGACGATATAGTGAGCTTTTCAAACTCTTCAATGCGACGATCCATCTCTTGATAATGCCTGGAACGGTCTGCCTCGAGATTTCGCAAGCTGGCATTCGTTTCATCGAGATTTTCTTGAAGTTCAGCATACGCCTTTTTCAATCCAGATGAATCAGACAGTGCTAATGCTCGTTCTTGTTCATGCTGTGCTTTATGCTTTTCCAGTTGCTTCGCCAATTGTCCTTTCTCCTCTGTCGCCGTTTTAAGGTTTTCAGTGAGGAGAGATACGATGTTGGCGCTATTCCGGAGTTCTACTTGTAAAGAACTGATAGTTTCGGTCAACTCCAGCTTCTCGCCAGTCAGTTCCACAATTTTCGGGCGCATCTCGTCCAAAGCACGCATAAGCGTTGTACCTTCCCCTTGAAGATCCTTCTGTGTCTTTTCTGCATCCTCAGCGCGACGAATGGCAGACTTAAGTTGATTTTGAGCTGTTTGAAGTTGACGCGAATGGGAAGTGATAGTTGCTGCGGCAGTAACCAACTTCTCCTGAAGTTCTCCAATGACCTTCTGCGTATTATGGTCCTGGCTCTCAAGGTTGGCTTTTTCTTGGGCAAGAGTGGATTTTTCAGAAAGGACAGACGCTACTTGTTCAAGCCTTTCCTTAAGTTCAGCTTGTAGTTGCGAAACTTTTGTCTCCAGTTCCGAAGCCGTATTCAGATACTGCTGACGCTGTGCATCAATGCCGTCCCGTTCAATTTTCAACGAATTATGCGTCTACAACATCTCACCATGAAGTTATATCGTCTTAATAATGCAAATTCTACTCACCTGCTTTAGCTTTGATAGCTGGATCTCAAGCTCGTCAGCACGATCTTGAGTATTCTTCAAAGAATTTTCCAAACGTTCAACTCGGTCATCACTCTGAATTTGTTCCTCCAATTCTCGAATTCGACGTTGGTGGTATTCAACTTCTTGTTTTGATTCATCCAACAATGACGTTGTTAATTGGAGTTCTCGTTCCTAAAAGTTTCATGTAAGCATACTGGCAATGTTGAGTCTGTCGTTTTCGAGCATACCGTCTCTCGCTGGCGCTCGATTAGTTCCTTCTCTTTAGACTGCAAAGTCGTAATAGTCTTGGCCGATTCCTGTCTTTCAACCTGCAGACCTTCTAGCTCTGTTTGAAGCACATTTGTACGGGTACGCTCAACATCTAGATCACGCTCTAATGTTTCCGACTCTTGCATGTAACTTAGTATATCTATCATAATTGGACTTCAAGAATACTCACTGTACTCAAAAGCTTCCAACCGCTTCACTTCAGACGCTAGCGAGGACTTCTCCGACACGAGAAGAGATATTGTTTGTTGTTCATTATAAATGGCCTGCTCTTTCTCGACCTCCAGATTGCGAAGTTCCTCCTCAAGTTCCTCAGCTCTACTACGCTGTTCCTCGAGGTGGACTTTGACTTCCTCGGACGCTGCATGAAACTCAACTTTCTGTCTACCTGAGACAGAAATACTAGCTCACTTGTCTTGAAATCCTGTAAGCGTTTCACTTGAGCAGACAATGATGCACAATCCGACTGCAAGTTGATAAGCTGTCCACTAAGCTGTCTCCGTTGTATTTCCAGGGAGGATTCTGTCTCGCGAAATTCTAACGGGAAGGTTTCAGCGAGGTGAGCAATAGGATGAAGATAAGCAGCACTTGCTCAATTCCAATGCTCGCAAACGTTCCACTTCGGCCGAAAGTGACGCACATTCCGATTGCAAAGTGTTAACCTGCCCACTAAGCTGCGTTCGCTGTTCTTTGAGAAACGTCTCCGAATCACGAAGTTCTGAGAAGGTTGTCTATTAATTGATTGATGAAAGAGAAGTAGGAAAACGAGACTCGCTTGACTCGGACGCTCGTAGGCGGTCGACCTCTGTCATAAGCGACGCGTTCTCGGTCTTGAGAACATTGATCTGGTGAAATGACGAATCCTTGTTGCTGTCCGGAGAACCTTTGACGGTAGATGACGGAGACGTTACGACAGGGGGTGAAACAACAATCGGTGGTGTAGATTGGGTGGAAACCACAGAGGGGGAAGTAATCCGCGGAGGCGGTGTAGGAGCTGGATGTAGTTCAGCTATCCAAGAGGAATCCGAGTCAACCTTGGAAAACCTGACAAGAACCAGAAATTGAACAATTTCGCGATTAGTTATGCACACCGATCCGACACTCAGCACATAGATGTACCTACACGTCACTAATGTCCTGTTTATCTTGCTTGGGCTCCTGAGGAGCAGGAGATAGTGTTCTGGACGGGCTTATAGGCGATGCTACACTAGAATTTGTGGTTGCAGCTTCATTAGCCTTTTCCCGCTGGCGTTTCTTCAACTGTCAAATGAGTTCGTAAGCTCAAAATTGTTCCCTTTACAACAGTGACACTGGACAGACCATGGCCCTGGCCCTCGCTGTTTTAGCAGCACGGTCCGTGTCCGACATATTGAACAGAGTTTGAATCGATGGACGGTCAAGTCAACTATGAATGGTAGTAATACATATATAACTGACCAATAGTCACTTGCCGAACGTTGTTAGGTCACACATTTCACGTGTTCTTGCTATCCCATAATCAATGGTTCCAAAGTTATAGAATAGAATGGATATTATATAAAAAGACCAGGAGAGATATCGAAGGCAGAAAAGAGTATACGCAATAATAGTAGCGAGAGTGGAAATCAGCTACAGGACAGGTCTGCGGTGCTACGGGAAAGTAAGGACCGACTCGAGCGTCCACATCAAGAGTGGTTCGCGAGTAAGTAGTGGCATCGTCAGAAGAGGTAACAGATAGCCCAGCGACAATTAGCAAATAATCTCTGTCCAAGAACGCATAGGCTTGTTAAGAGGATATGGTATATATGAGAAACGTGGAGACTGAATTCCGCGAGTGAAAAAATCAAGCCCAAACCTGTTAAGTTCAGTGTATTTTCAGTCACAATCGAAAGAATGATATGACAGGAAAAACATACCCTGAGTGTGCTATCCCAACTACCCGTGCAAAGAGCCATGCCATCTGCACTAACACCCAGGCAACTTACTCTGTTTTCATGACCAGTGAGTACACCAACACGTTCTCCCTTCAATGTATCCCAGACGTTGCATGTCCAATCATCGTAGCCACCAAACAAGATCCGGCCCGAGATAGAAAATGCAACAGAAGTGATACCACAAAGAATATTGTCGTGTGTATATGTATTCAATTCACGGTCGGCCCGGATATCAAACAAGCGGCAAGACGCGTCGTCAGAGCCTGTCGCGAAAGCGTCGCCATTGGGGAAGAACCTGCAGAAGCAGAAGCAGATAAAAACCTTGACAAATCAATGAATCACATGACATACTGCACTGCGTTGATGTCAGATTCGTGGCCAGCGAATGTTTGAGTTGCACGACCAGTTCGAATGTCCCAGAGTTTCGCTGTTGCGTCGCAAGCACCAGAAACAAAAACGTTCTGGTTGGGACCAAGGGACAGACTGCCCAATTAATCAGCTAGCTGAATACTAAAAGTTACCGGTATTACACACCTCATAACATCGCCAGTATGGTCATTAAATTCAACGACTCTGACGCCAGCCTCAATATCCCAAAGCATACACGTCATGTCACCTGAACTCGTCACGATTTGCCGGTCAGTGAGGAAACGGCAGCACGATAGGTAACCGGAGTGCGCGCTCAATTCACGAGCTCCCCTTGCACTTGTACCATCCCTGTTATTCAAGTTGTAAATGGAACAGATGTTGTCGAGACCGCCACAAGCAACGAAGTTGCCAGACGGTGAGTAAGCGCATGTCATGACCCAGCTGGATCGGAGCGGAATGGCATGGACTTTGTTGGTTGTATAGGCGTCCCAAACAATTAGTTTACCATCTTGTGAGGCAGACACTAAATGTCTTCGGTCTGTCGCCCAGTGCATAGCGTAAATTTTGGCGAGATGGCCACGAAGAGCGCGCCGTGGTCGCATAACAACACGGGGAAGGGCATCAACCTCAGCGGCCATTGCTCTCACTAATCAACGACTCTACTCAAATTTCAAGCCAATGGTGGCAAAAATGAACTCACAACTTGTATCCGCTGACGATTCCTTCTTTGCGCGGATTTTTTCCTTCAAACTCTCTGCCTCTCTGCGAGCAGCTGCAATTCGCTCTTGGATATCACCTTGGTTTTGAGCCATATTCGATGTTCAAGAAGAATAGAGGGAAATCTTGTATAATGTCTATAAGGTCAGTCCTTCTTTACTATGGACTTTAAACGGCCCACGCACAGTTGCTAACAATATCAGACAGCAATAGTTGCAAGTACTAGCACGCCAACCAAAACAGGCTGGTCGGAAAGGCAAAGATGACAAACAACACCGTTGGCCAAAGGTCGTTGGGGACGACAATGGGGCGTCAATTGGATGGGGCTTAGTGGTGGGAGAGTTTGGTGGACAGCTTGTCTGGGTGTTGATGGAAATGATCTTGCTTGCCACTTGCTGACGACACCCGCAAATTGCCGCTTCGATCTTTACTCCGACCTTCTCGAAAGCTTCCTTTACTTCGTCGAGACTGCTCCTCCTTCGTAACCTCAGTGCTCACGTATTTCTATCGTATGACCGAGGTAGTGCTGTCGTGAACCTTCATTTCGCCCTGACTAGAGTTGTGACCTGATGATTGAATCCTCAAACTTACACAAGCGACGTTGTCTGATGCCATCTCTGACACTGAATCGAAATGGATAGGCCTCACATGATACTACCTTGCGCACCATTACGCCGTATCATACGGCTTCTTGATATGTCGTAAAAGATTCAGTTCAGTAAGCCGCGCCTACCTGAATGGTTGCATGTCTGTACATGCCTCATTTCGTGAAAATTTTCCTGCGTAGTCCTAATCAGACCAATTTGCAGTACTTGATTGATTGTTGATCACCTATCGAGGTGGATCGTTCTCAGCGTTCTGTAATACGTTTGTTCATCCCATACCCCTTTCGGCGCTCCTTTGTAACGATTGCCGCTTGATGATAACCCTTAACCCTGACTATTGATGACTCCAACACAGCGCGATTCGACAATCTCTGAGTCTCAATACTGTTTGGTTCTTGTTGAGCTTCTGTCAGGTGCCGTGGCGCAGGCGAGTTCGGATACTCTGTGTTTCTACTAATTTTAGCCATATTGCAGCCTGTTCTGTGCATCTTTATTATTCCCTGCTGACGGCACAATACATCAATTACTCTGTTTTCGCGACAGGTCGACGTTGATAGGATTGTACATACAGTCCTAGTCAAAGATACACCACTCTGCATGAAGTTCACAAGCTACAAAGTTGGTGCGGATATGTCCGAAATGTGTATCATGCCCTTGATACCTTCGTCGTAAGGTTCACCGCGTCACGTTCATTGCTTAGTTTTACTTTCTAATCAAGCATTTCCTTCTCGAATAATCAGCCGAATGTAGCTGTCACTTATGTCTTGTCACAATTCCGAACCAGTGCTGTTTCTAAAGACATTAATTGCTTATAATATGAAAGTTTCGCATATCACAGCTTACAAATATTATAGATGAGTTTGAGGCTTGAAGCGTAAGGCCGTGTTGACACGCGTGATAATACCCAGGCTGCGGCGGAGTACGATCGGTGCTCGATTGGTATTAAAATTCGTCCGTATTCCAACGATCAAATAATACAGGCAATGTGTCGGCCAAAATGCGAGGGAACGCCTGAAAGCTGCTTCTTCGCGGTGGTACCTGCTATGTTGTCTGCGGACGGAGATGATCATTGCAAACACAGGTAGTCGGCGGTTTTTGGAGATCTAAAATCTGCATATTCAATGAGACCATTGCCGCAGTTATACATGTCTGCTGTGCTTCCGTTTCTATCGTTTCTATCAATGGACGCTAACTTTAATATCCTATATCCTGTTGGGGTTTTGTCGTATGTCGGGTTCTACCTTAAATGACATTATTTGGTAATATCAACCTGCTCGGCTTTTCAGGGCCCCGGAAAAGATATCAGATATCGGGTCTTGTCGGTCGCCACTGTCATCGACTCATCAACTCACAAGAACAATAGAACAAAATGGCGAAGGCAGATCCTTCAAAAGAACCTGCAGTTCCTCGGAACTCCAGAGCAATTTTCTCGCTTGTCTAAATATATCAGAAGTGATCATCAGCCCGCAAGGGCGTCATTCAACCAGCGCCCGTAATATATTTCTTTGACTAAATTACGGCATAGGGTTTAATTGGAATGCTTTTAGACATCAGGTTCCGTCTTTCCACTATATGTAATATCGAAACGCAGTTTCATTATCTCGCTTGATTATTCTAAGTTGCCGGAATGATGTCTGGGAACCCTTGGTGACTATACAACCGTCCAGGTTCGGCGCCTAGTATAACTTGGGGTCGTTTGAGCGCTTGTTTGGACAACTCACGCACAGGCTGCTTTTGAAACAATGCTGTTCTATTGTTCCCTTTCTGGTTGTCGTATTTCCACAGGCTTAAGGAGAACAGACATCGGGGCTAGATGATAAACAGTCCTAGCGTGAACACCTAGTTAGAACGCATCTGAAAGGCACAGAGATATCTGTGACGAGGCCTTGCCAGTGGATATCTTATGAGTTGAATTTCATCCTCTGCTCATCTCGCCTCGCCTGTTCCCCAATCTTACTTACGTTCGACAAAAATTCTCACTGAATCAACTACCATCTCGTCAAATAGAGAACGCTCCTTAGATAATGAGAGCTCCCAGCATGGGTTTAAAATGGCCAGAGTTTAAACGGGTCAATCATTCCCCCACCCCCTTTCTAGAACTGGAGATTATTGGTTTTCATTTTGTTCTCAACAATACCGATCACAATCAAGTCACATATGTCTAATAACAAAGGTACAGGTCACCTTTTACCTGTTGTAAGTACTCAAGGACACCCTGTAGATTACGTGAACGAGTTGAACAGAATAGGCCAACTCCAAAGGAAGAAGATCGACTATGAATACACTTCCTCTGGTCCTCAAAATGATGCAGTCTGGATTGCAAAGGTTTATCGTGTGTCAATCCCTGATTTGAACGTTTTTTCCCAAGTTTTCTGACTGATGACAGTTGACGAAATTTATTATGGCAAGGGATGTGGAAAGAGCAAGAGGGAAGCTAAAGCCAACGCTGCCGAAGAAGCGATGAAATGTTTTGAGATGAATGGTTAGTTCGGCAACTTGCACTCTCCGAACTGTTTTTCCACGCCTAGCGCCACACTTTTAAATAAAAATTATTATATTATGTAATATATTCGGTTGAAATTGAGTTTATCACTATTTACCCTCATGACATTTGCCACCTCCCGCTCTGTATGAAATGCCACAAACACGATCTCTGAAGCCCGGACAGTTCGTGGTTTCATCGTGCTTGAAAGTATTTCTCCGTATTTTTTTTTAGCTCCATGACCACCACAGATCTGGTAATGGTCGCGCCTTTCTCGTCATAACCAAACTGAGGTTGGCACGTTTTCCACAACCGAACACCTGTTTGGTTGCATCTTTTCTTCTGCATTTGTATTCTCGATTTCTGTATACGGCCAACATGGAGTTTATTGCGTAGAGTAGTCTCCTGGGACCTGCGAATATCTTGAAATGAATTACTTTCCTCATCATGAAAGTATGTCAACGAGAGGCGTCATGCTTCATTTGCAATGACCGTCATACTCTAAAGATCGTATAAAATCTCTAGTCTTATGTATGTCAGAGCTAAGGCTCGTCTAGAAATGTCTTCGGCAGGTGCTTTTCTACTTTTCCTCGGAAAATCGCCCCACTGACTCCAGTGTTAGGTACTTCTGGCTTGAATATCTGTAAGTATGATTGGTCGTGTCTTTGACCAGTCTTTATGCTCCCTGCAGATCTTCAAAAGCACGGCCAGCTCACTTCGCTCAGTTGGCAAGACTCGACTAGCGGTCCGAAGCACGCCCCGACATGGACTTCGGTTTGTAAAAGTACAATCGCCTTTTAACGTGTCTTGGATTTGCCGACTCATAGCTTCTGAGTTTAGTCAATGGCGTAGAGCGTGGAAGGGGCACCGGTACACACAAACATATTGCTCGCGATAATGCAGCCAATATCGCTTTGGCGTATTTGAACAATTCTGGCATGAACGAGCCAAAATCCAGTGGATGAAGGAGGGAAAGTTGGAAGGTGTTTCAACAGCTTCTTTCATGTTTCTTATCTTGACTGTGTCGCTATCTTTCTATTGCATCAGGTTTGCAGATCTTTTCAGGATGCGCGCTTCAAATTTCTGTTTTAGCAAGGTTGATTATCGTAATCTATCTCCATCAAGCTTGAACGATCATCAGCTTCCGTAACAATTTATAGATAAGGACTTTTTGAAAAATTATCGCGTTCCTGACCGGCACGGAATCGTTTTCTCCAGCCCGGCCGCAGTTGTCATTTCTCGTATCCTTGTGACGTGCTGTAAGTTGCCTCGTGTGCAACTTGTAGGAGATTCCACTATTGGAAACGGAACTTTGCTCGCTTGTCGCCGTTCGCGCGCTTCATGGCACTCCACGTGGAATTGTTTGGGCCGGCTGGTTTCCTGGGTCCCATGAACCTGCGGTACATCGGGGACAAGTACTTTGACGCAAAGTAGACGAACCACATCGTCACGTCACATCCAGGCGCGATCTACATGTATAGTGGATCTACGTAGTAGCCCTGTCAGTTTCACCGAACCCTAGAATGTCACCTCTCGCGGTCCTTCATGGCGTGCGTCAAGATCGCTCCGTAGTCCGTCCAGTAGGCCAGTAAGGTAAAGAAAAGTCACGCTAATTCGAGATCTCGATTTGTCAAGCACGCAGGACCTTAATCTATCTCTTAGCCGCTGCCGCTGGAAGTAGGATTTTGGTAACACACACTACTCGCCGTATTTGTCACGGATCGCCAAAGTTAGACGACGATGGCTCCTGTTGGCTCCTAATCCAACAATGAATCTTCCGGTTTCCTGTTTGAAGATCTCTCCTTTGGACAGAGAGCTGTCTAAACCTATTGACATTAACGCGGAGTTCAATACTTCCCGGTTTAACAACCAATGTCGTACAAAAGGACGAACCCAACCGGCAAAGGTAGAAACAAAAACCCTCCCGCAAAGGATCGCCATGGAAGGTGCGAGCGAGACTTTATTCGTACTCATCGTCATTAAGGCTCCACTTTCATAGTTACACCTGTTACAACTCTGCACAACCGTGAGTAACCTCTATGACCATAGCCTTGAATGCTAACAAAATCGCCTGCGAAGTGCTGGCGAAGAAGCAGCAAACTCACTTATTGAGCTTCAGCGAGTCGTGCTCGGGCCCTTCCGACGACGTTTTGTGGACTGTCCAGTGCAAGAGTAAAGGTGGCTTGTAGAAGTTTCTAACTCTGACTGATCATTGGGTCTATAGTCGCCGGCGAGGTCAAAGGCGTCGGCGTCGCGAAGCGGAAGGCCGCTGCCAGGCAGGCCGCTGCTCAGCAAGCATTAGATGCAGGTTTCAAACCTGCTTAACAATTTGATTGATCGAATGTCCCCCGTGTTCGCCAAGGCCATCATCTCAATGTAGACAAGACACTTTCCTATTTCTCTGTTTGATCTTCTATGACCACCCAATAGACTTTCCATCGTGCTGTATCATCTAGTCCACTGTATCGCTATACTACTTTGATCACTTTGGCTACCCTAATCCCTCATGACAATATGACCCATTTTCAGTACAAGTCTTGAGGTGAACGATGTTTTTGAGCTGTATCAAGCTCAATTTGCCTTAACGCGCAGCGTCAATATCCTAGTATTCCTAAGTCAAAAGTACACCATTTTTTTTTGTTTTCTAGCCGTTTTTGTTGCTAGAATACGATTTCGGTACTAGCCCTTGGGACCCATGACACTCTTGGGCGCCTGTGACCGGAGTGATTGGAATAGGGACAGTACCGCTGATTTGGTTCATAGTGGAGAGTAGAACAATCGCACATTGAAAACTTTCAGGGGTAAGATGACGGGTTGAAAACAACATTGGAGTATCCGGACGTCGTGAGGTAAGAAACACGATTCTAAGAGTATATCGGCTTTCATGTAGGAGTCCATAAGACTATAACCTTGATCACTACTTCACACTAGGTAAACAAGTGGAAAGGAATAAGATTTCGTGATTGAGGAAAGAGACTTTTGACCGAGATTAGGATCTTTTAGGGCGTCCGCCCACGTTATAGGGATACGGTAATTTTGTAAGAGGGCCGGTGGAACCAGACCACCGCGGCTTTTACAGCTTAAGGAAGGCGCCTATCTGAGTGAAATATTTGATTCAGAAACCTGATACTATACACCCGGTTCGGTGATAACTAGCTGCAGGATTACAACTATTCACCCAAATCTGCTTTCACTGGGTGCAGGGAAGAATGCTCTTTTGCAAAACAATGTAAAAACAGAGTAAAAATAATCTAATTGATTTCAAAATTTTATTTGAATATTTTTGTCAAAACCATAGAAAAAATATTCTGACCTGATTGGTCAGTTCTGGAGTCACATGATAAGACTTATGTAATCATTAAGTCTTCTCGGTTTGACCTTTCCTATGGAAGGTCTTTTCATTGGCTACGATATTTCTTTCATGGTTTTGACAAAAACATTCAAATAAGATCTTGAAATTAATTTGATTGTTTTTACTGTGTTTTCAGATTGTTTTGCAAAAGAACATTGTTTCCTGCATCCAGTGTTTTTGATGGCGTTTTTTTTTATTAAACGCCCGCATGGTAATATAAGATAGGCCGAAATTCCTTGCATGGAACGAATTTATGGTACCAACTAAAGTTAGTACAAGGCCGGAACTCGTCGTCGACTTTAATCCACAACTTTCCGACCGTAATGCGCGAAAAAAACGATGGATAATACATTTGATTTGGTAAAGTTTTGGCATTTTCATGCTTTAGAAGTCAGGCGAGATTCCGCCTCTGAAAAAGAGCATGTTACTTGCCCAGCGGCGTGCAGCATACACGAACTATTGACACCGCCCTTCACAAATATGAGGCAAACGCTCTAGATGTTGCGTGCCAGCAGAATAAGAACCCGCAGAACGACAAATATCTCTAAATCAATGTATATGCGGTCGAGAAGGATATTTTAATAAGTTATCCGTAGTGCCACAACATTCACCACTGGAGAGTCCGAGTGTAGTGAGTGTAGACAACCCTGCATACTTATGTTAAATGTAGTGACGTGAGGCGGAGATCCACTGCCTATGCACTTTACCCCCCACTAGAATGAGTCTGCACGAGTAGTTCTACAACCACAAATGTTTCCATCACCCTTCTTAGTCTCCAGGTGGCGCCACGGACTCAGTATCACTTTCCCCCCAAATTCTCACGGATTCACTGGATTACTTACATAATTCAAGGAGAAGGTTATTTTCTATCAATTTGGTCTCGTCACTCGTCAGTGAGGACTGCAATTGAATGATTCAACGTAAATTACCCTACCTCTTTGCTGCCACAGCAGGTGCTCATTAACTTAATTCCAAGTCGTGTTGTGCTGAACAAGTTGTAGGGGTTGCTTCTGGGATATATATATTCTGGCCTTTGATCCTCGAAGCACAAGCAGAAATGTACGTATGTCAAAAATTTGTTCACAGGGTCTAGGGTTAACATTATTACTAATGTTGACATCCGACCACGAAGAAACCACACTGTCCCTCACGGGATTGCTCAGCCTAATGACAATGCTGTTGGGCCAATGAAACCAGCTGACGACAGACAGGAAGGAAAATGAGAAAATCTTACCTACCTGTTACGTATATCATACAATTCGGGCCATGTAGTTACACTATTGAAGGAGTTCGCGTCTCACAAAGTTGTAGAAATAAGATCTACGATCGTTTATCAACGTAGACATCCATACTTTTTCCGTTTCCTTTCGTGCTATGCGGTCGTCTTTCCCAGATCTATAGAAAAACCTCAACGAAAAATCTGATACGTCACGTTGGACACCGCGTACCTGCAGAACAGTCTCTCCAAGAAAAATCATTTCTTTTCTAGTTTCCTCTACAATGAGATCCTGAATCATGAACCATTTCTCGCCTTCCCCACTTCCGTCCGGAGCTTGGAGGTGAACTTTCCAAACAGTACTTTCTTTGTCGCGAGTGGTTCCAGCAACAGATTCATGAGTGACATTCGCGATCAGATCGTAGAGCGTTGATAGATTGTCCGGGGGAGCGTCAACATCTGGGGGCTGCATTAAGAAAGTATCGACGGATGATAGTCAGCCATACTCACAACTCCTAAAATCTAGTCCTCGAAGAGGAAAATTAATAATGGTCGGATTTTTCTCTTCAACAAAAACATTTTTGGTAAAACGCTTAAAATGGACAATGATATATTGCGGCAACCGTTTGCACTTGAAGCGCCGAAGTTGACCAAGTGATTCCTGAAAATCTAGGACGTGACACTTTGAATGAGCTGATCGAATGCTGGGCGCATACCTGCGTTGTTTTACCGTCATACTTAGACAACACCGAATGGAGACTAACTTGTGGAATGATGTTCTTTTCCACTGTGTCTTGAAAGAGAGGGGGAGGGGGAAGATCAAGGGCAAGAAATAAAAACGGCGACTCCGATGCCTTAATATCTAGTAGGATAGAGAAGAAGAATGGACAGACGGTCATTGATCGAAAGAATAGGAGGAGCCAGATTCTTACCTCGGTCGATATCAAATCTGGGCTTTTCATTTTCGCCTAAATCAGGTCTTATGAGAACCTGCTGAGTTTCTACTCGTAATTCACCCTGAAAGGTGGAGAAAATGATACCTTTGAATCATGAGTCCACAAAGAGGTTGGATCGAGGAACTACTGACTCGAATTTCTCTTCTTGGTACCACCTAGGTCCTTGTGAAGATGGTTTAATAACCATCCCAAGAACTCGACTGGATCACCCTGCTGTTCGAGCCGAAACTTGCCAGCACTCGCTCGATTGACTTCTTGCAAAAATTCGTGAGGACTAACTTGGCTCTTGAATAAACGAGGATTCCAGACTTTTTTGGCAAGAGCCGCAAAGCGCTTCAACAGTTCTGGCTCTTTACCCCGAAAATCAGAAAGCAATAGGAAATCCCGTAATGGGCGAACATGCAGAAGGGAATGTATTATAACATTCATGTGATCATTCTTCTTAATATTGTTCATACCAACATACCCGGGTAGATATGCTTTGGACGCCAAATCATACGAAGGTTTTGCGAAATGCATCGGGGAAGATAGAAGGGCAACCGAATGTCGTGAGAAGGTTGGAGCTAGGACATAAGAGATATCTTCCAGGGAGGGATCTGATACATGATAACCATCGGGTAACACATAAACCTGTAATTCAAGTCAGTCAGAGATGACATGGGCAAGACAGACTACCTTGGTAGTTTCGAGATGAATAAAAACATGATGGTCTTCGTGTATGGAATGAGCATATGCGTATGATTTACGCCCTCTGCCTTGGAAATATTTTCCACAGACGAGACAACCGTATGTGTTGACATTGGAAAGGGAGACAGAACAGACTTTTTCGAAGTCGAAATCCAATACAGCACGATTGATCTGGACGAGCATGAGTAAGATCTCGGACACGAAAAGATACATAACTCACCGTGTCAAGATAAAGATCAGAGGACCGAATCTCTTCTTTCTGTACAAATTCCTCTTGGTCTTCGTAATCATCCTGTAATGTCTGGACTGTAGTGCCTTCAGGATGTTCTAGCGTGATCTTCGCTCTCTTGTTTGGTCTCTCGAATTCGGAACGTTCATTCGAATCTTCAGCAATAGCGTTGTCGACCCGGTTCTGTTGCATACTTGGTTACTTGTGGTGATGGAATTCAAAGTGGGGACATCGTTGATTATATAATCAAACCGCAAAATAAACTTGTAGCAATTAGTGCTGGATGTTGAATTTGAATATCGTGACTTCTGCTGCATATCTCTGCATATCCTAGAACTCCTTTAGAAGCTGAACGCTGAACGCCTATGATTCTAGCTCGTCATGTAGGGTGGCGAGCCCTTCGTCGTATCTCCCTCTCCTCTTGCTCATGTGCGCATGCGAGGACTTTGACCAGTCAGCTAAACCCCCCACTTAGACTCGATTCCGCTTTCCAGGCGGTGTTTGAAGAGGGTGGCATGTCTTTACGGAAGGGAAACGTAGGGAGAAGTGTCGAAGAACTTGTGGTTGTCTCTGAAAACAGACGCTCCGAGTCCGATGATTTGAGTGACGACCCGCATGATCATGACATAGATCGCAAGTCTCCAGCCGCGCAGTATGGAAGTAGGCAGATTGGTGCGGTCATCTTGCCCAATCAACTTCAAAATGCTATCAGTGCATTAATTGCTGGTTAGTACTTTTTTCGGCCTCTTGATAGTTTATATTTAACTAGGCTATAGAATCTGACAAAGTACAGCTCCACAGTGATGCGAAACGGCTATTTTTTGACGAAGAGGATACAGATGCTGAAGGCGTGTGGACGACACATTACAGCCCGAAAGATTATCGCTCTCAAAAGCAAGCATCTCGTCACTCGGGTCGTGATGGCGCAGCGTTTGCAACGATTGCTTTACCTGCCCATTACTCTGCAGTTTTGTCTGTCCTTGATCACGTAAAGCGGAGGTTAGAGCCTTCGTGGAAAGTTGAACGCATTTTCGATTGGGGTGCCGGAACGGGCAGCGGGCTCTGGTTCTGTCTATTTCCAACTTGCAGCAGTTTTCCCACTGTCTAATTGATTATTCTCAGGGCTGCTCTCCATACCTTTCAAACCTCACAGCAACTCGCAGGGAAGAAGAGTTTGGAGAATAAATCTGTGGCCAACTCGTCCGTCGTGCACTATCTCGGGATAGATAAACGAGAAGGATTAGTCGCAATAGCAAAGCGTTTGTTTGAGGGTATGTCTTCTGAATTTTGAATCGCGGAGACTAAGTAGTTTTTTTATGTGCAGGTATTGACGTTGGTAATCTAAACCTTCGCTGGCAGAAGTCCTTCAAAGAAGCAGACCAAGTCTCTCGATCTCAAGGCCATGACACGATTGCATTATCTGCCTTCATGCTCACGTCTTTACCGACTGCTCAACACCGAAGAGCGGTTGTCAAGGAAATGTGGGATAGTGGAGCTCATCTCATGGTGGGGAAATACTATAGAAGTTCACCTAAACTAGTTGACAGTGTTCAAAATTTTATCCAGGTACTCATCGATCACAGCACGAATGCTGGATTTGAGGCAATTGCCGAATCTAGGGAATATTTACTAAATATGGGTCGTAAGGAATTTGAGGACTCTGAAACAAAGGAATGGCCTATTCGAGGATCGCATGTCGTTGCACCGGTTAGTCGACGATGATCAAGCTTTGAAATCCGACTTGACCTACCTCCAACAGTGTCCTCACGACGGTGTATGCCCTCTACACCATCCAGGATCGACCCGCCTTGTTTGTGGATTTTCACAACGTATCCAACGACCATCCTTCGTCCGAAAAACGAAGCATTCTGGTGTTGGCCACGAGGACATTGATTACTCCTACGTGGTTATTAGGAGAGGTCAAAGACCAGTTCCGTCTATGAGGAATGTCGGTAGAATTGGAGAGGTCGGTAGACGAGCGTTGGAGAAAGAAGCTCAATCAGCAGCCTCAATCAAAGAACTAAAATTAGATTCTGAACACAAACTAACCGCAGAGGAGACGCAAGTGATAGCGACGGGCGAATCGGTTGAGACGGAAAACACACCTCTAACTCGAAGGGAATTAGAGGAAGCATTGAGGCTCGAGTCATATAATTGGCCACGCCTTGTTTTCACCCCTCTAAAGAAGAGCGGTCATATTATCCTGGATAGTTGTAGTCCCGAAGGTACGTCTAAACAATTGATGATTTAAAATTCAGCATTGACACAGTCACTCAAGCTAAAATATTGCGCATGACGATTCCAAGGTCTCAAGGGAAGCAAGCGTTCTACGATGCTAGAAAAGCAAGCTGGGGCGACTTATTTCCTCATCCGCCCAAAAATCCTCCACAAGATTACTATCAGCCCACACGAGCTAAACGTGAAGGCGGGACCACACCAGTTAGAGGTTCGGACATTGGAAAACGTCAACGGAATAAAAACCACGTGAGCTACGAAGCGTTGTCAAAAGACTTGAAAGAAGTCAGGAAAAAATCACGTCGGAATCGAACTACCAAATTACCAGAGGTTGAAAGACTTTAACTGGTTCTAGATGTTGCGCTCTCGTCCATCACTCCACTCGCACCTATAGTGAAAACAGATGCTGAACCACTTCAATTAGATTTACCTAAATATCTAATATGTACATGTATTTAATAGTCTAATATTTGAATTCCAGGCCCTTGCCTCGAGCTCAACAATACCTTTGAGATGTTCGTGACTGATAAAAGAAATAGGAAAAAATATGAAGAAGTTGTAGTTGAATGGACTTACCGGGTTTGGCGCCTGAGTTCTTCAACTTCCGGCTATCTTCTGCTTCCTTGGTATTCCCAGTAACCCTCTTGACAGAAGCCATGAAATGACGGATATTCTTCATCATGTCTTCAATGGGGAAGTGCATCTGTGAGTTGAGTCAATTTGAAATATCTTGCATGTTTCAAGTGAAAGATCGCACCAGAGCTATTGGCATATGAATGTTACCAGTTTTATCTGCCCTCCATTCACTTGTTCCTCGTATCCGTTGTAAATAGCCGGCGATATCGTCGGTTACTGTACCACGTCGCTCTGAAGGCATAAGGCCAAGAGGACCCAACACGCGTCCCAGCTTTGGAGTGATAGCTCGTATGAGGTCGGGCGTGCACAGGATGGTTGTTGCTTTGAAGCGGTTGTTGATGACCTAGTTGATGTGTCTTTAGCATAGTAAAATGGAAGTTCCAAAAGAGGGCGGACGAACACCGTCTATGAGCTCAGGACCACCGACAAAATGAGCTCCAGCCTTTTTCGCTTCCTCGGCCTGTCGACCTTCCGCGAATACGAGGATTTTATCTTCAGTCATGGCTTTTGCCTCCCGCGGTAGACTGACACGTCCTTTGGGAACAGCTATACCATTTTTGATTTCAGTTTTGATGTAAAGGTCAAGTGTGGAGTTCGGAGATGCGACTTCGACAGCCTGTTCATGACTTGGAGAGTTTTCTTTTAAAACCAAGAGTGAAGCTTACACGCAGAACAGCGATCGCATCCGCAAAAGAGAGGAACTCAGAACGGTCGATTTTCTTGTCGGCTAGGGCAGCTTTTCGTCTAGCTTTCGCTGCCGCAGCTTTTTTCGAAGGGACGCGAATCTTAGGTTGTTTCTGGCGTTTGGCCAGAAGAATTTGAGTTGTTGTGAATTGGCGCTGAAACAAGGGATTCTAACGAACAATAAGCAGACATATCAAGATCTCAAAGTTTCAAGTACCGCTCGTCCTCGTGTAGGTCGCCAACATTGCTGACATAGAGAAAGAAAGCTAGACATGGTCCAATAAAAAGGTAGCGAAAGCGTGCGCGTGACCTCTTCACTCTATTCAATCGTGGGAGCGCTATACTAAATTTGGTCAACTTTCCCTCACCCTTGAAGACTGCATGGCGTTCCAAACTCGGTCAGCCATAAGGCTGTTGCATGATCTGATCCACTAACACAGCTTCATTTACGAGCAAGGTGTTCATTTGAACAATATGTTCTCTCTCAGGCGAATCACAATATCATTCCTTTTGCAGCTAGTTCGTCCCAACGCTGCTTAAAAGCTTAATTGAGTGAGGGTGTCTGTGGCAAGCAAAAATTGGATTCCCATGCAGCTCAGGAGGCGTAAAGCTGCGGTATGACGTTCGCTTCATGACTTTCTACTTCCGTGTAAGACTCCCTTTAGATATTTGATTCCACACCACCGAAGAAGCTATCTCCGTACGCTGCCAGGAGATCGTGGAGTCGCTGTCGAAGGATATCCAAATGGCGTATGTTACATATTGCCTCATGGATCAGAGAAAGCGTGGTTGCGTCTCCATAACGCAGGAAATTTTGTTGGATGCTCCTCTATCGTTAGACTGCTGTTCCGTAAGTATGATAACTCAAAGCAAATGAAGTGTCAAATGAGCGTCTGTGACTTGATCATTTTGACGACTGGGGGATCAGGAGCGCAAGACAACCTAAATTAAACTTGAATAAGGCTGGGAACATGCGATTGTGGTCATGGTCCATCGGAAAACATCAATGGAACAGCAGGTCGGTTACGAGAAGTCGACATGAGAGGAACCTGATAGCAGAGGCAAAAAAAGGGCCTCGAATTAATCGTTTGAGATTTTCCAAGGTACCGGGCACGCCTTGTATTGAGTCTCAGAAGACCGACACGTTTCCTTGCAGATCGATTAGCACTGCGGAACTCCTTAAAGACCACCAATCTACTGGACGGGCGGGCAGTTGAGTGACACGAAAATCCCATGAGTCTTTCAATCTGCTGTGTTGTCCAACCCAGGGACGAGCGCAGCTGATCGCAGTTCAGAAGTCAGTAACAGTCTGAATGGGGTAGTATGCGGCTCATTAGAGTATGATTTAGAGTATGTGCTTTCCAAAGTGGAAAATTGGGAATTCGGAGTTTTTGCGGAAAAGATGAAAATAATTATTTATTCGTGAGAACGAGTCGTGCATCCCTGTCTGAAAACTTTTCTCAAGTGGTCGCTCATTGACAATTATGACCTCACTACTGGTTCCTTCCAGGACGCGTCTTTCATTCAGCTATGTACACACTCAAGTACGATCATATGCTGTAAAACATGAAGTCGTCGGGGACCCAAAGAAAGAGATCATCCGCAAGGCCTTATACCCCAATAATATTCGAAGTCGTCCTTCACCCACTGGGACTTGGCGTCCAGACGTAGCGAGGGCTCTTCAATTCGCAATTCCGTCGGTACAAGCCCACAACACGATAGAACGGGCGTGGCTTCTCCATAGAAGACACATACGGAAGATGCGCGAGGTAGAGTTGACGAGAAAGTTTGAAAGCATGCACAGGGCAATGGAGGAACTTCGAAGAGTAGACGATAGGCTCTATATGGAAGCAAACAAGCAGGAGGACCCGAGAGCAAGAAGTGAAGCTGAGCGGGAGCTGGCGAAGCAATTGAAGACTACAGAAATTCGGACACTGGAAGCGAGGATACGGGGGCTTTTCCCTCGTGAACTACGGGTACCCACGGACACGCCATCACACTCGGGATGGAATTATGAGTGGAAACCTTTCCCTCGCCCTCTATAGTATCTACGTCGGTAAGCTCTACGAGAACTCCTTGACCCAAATAACATTGAATTATATAGGTTTGTGAACGCTAGACCAATCTGCTGGGTTAGTCGCGGGCACATATAAATGGTGTGGATACAAGTAAGACGAAAATACAAAGGGACTTTAATGATCTCGGCTTGGACCAATGAAGTTCTCACTCATCATCGGGTCAATGACCCGGTTACTCGATGTCTTGCCCACAACTGCCCCATGGATACCCTCAAGGGCTTCCGTCCATTTGCTTAATGCTGCGTAGCGTTTCTTCTCAAGACTTTGTCTGCGGAAAAAATACTATTAACGAACGCGTGCCATTGTTAATATGAATACTGACTTGCGATCCAGTTCAAGCCTCATTTCTACTTGATTGATACGGCCTTCCACTTTACCTTCTAGAATTAGGCCGACAAGCAGTTCCTCAACTTCCTCGATTTCAACATTAAGTTGCTGGAAACAGAGTGTCAGAAATCTGATTATCGTGCACCAAAATTCCCCACCTTGCCTAGAAAAGAAAGCTCTAGTCGCGTGTAAGGCTTGATCAGATCGATGAGGTACTGTGTACGCAGGCTACGAAGTAGTTCCCCGATGTATGCACGAATAAAAGGGTCATCCATGATGGTTGAGCGATTGTCTGAATTTTTAATGAGAATACAACTTCATGATCTAAGGCTCGGAACGGATGCATGCCTTTGAGAATCTTCTCAGCAGAATGAACTTCTCGACGCTGGTATGCATCTACGAGGTCTGTCATCGCCTTAATTTGAGGATCTGCCTTGTACCTGAAGGTAGCAAAATTCATTCGTGTTGCCTGTGATGCTTGCCTTGTGATCAAACTCACGGCTTCGTTTCTTGACTGTCGAAAGGATTGACTTCACTACCCGTCAACATGTTTGCCAGCACCAAATACTTGAGAACCTGGATCCTTTGCGGTGACCCAGCCTCGTCATAATTCCGGAAAGATTCAAAGAAATCCTCGCCGGCGCGCCTCCATTGCCCTGATTTATTTTAGAAGATGGTCTATAGTCATCGTGAGCAGTCAATGACTCACGTTCGCCCATCCACATTTTCCCTCCACACTCCTTGATCACGCCCATTATACGAGGATGAGGAATTGCAGAGCGAACATCGTTTGTGGCGTTGTAAATCTCCTACAAAAATAATAATTTACGTGAATTTCGGAACGTAGAGGCTGAATAACTCAGACCTTAAGCTTCTTGAAATTCTTAGTTTCGTTATACATCTGAATCTCGAGAGCGTAAATTTCCAGAAGCTGAGTACCACGTTGTGACTGATCATCTCCATCGTTGATCGAACCCGTTGCGTTGTGAAGATCCCGAATTAACTGGACGGTGTTGAACTACGATATAGACGCCTCATAAAAATCACGTACTTTGGACAGACGTGTAAACTCCTTCCTGTCTAGCCACAGCTTTGCGAGTTTCAAGTTGGTCTTGACGGAAAGACGCTGTCAAAATCGTGAGACTCTGTCTGTTTTTCCAAAACTTTGTATTGCATACCTCGTTCTTTGCCTCCACTAGAGCTGCCTTGGTGGCTTGATAGAACTTCTCCAGGATGTCTACCTCCACCATACCGCCCTTGCCTCCTCCTACGTAATCCAAGACGCCATTGATCGTCTTTTCTGAATAATTGCGTGTTACCGCCGACTTGGTGTACGTAAGGAGTTGTATGTAGGTTTTCAGAGCATCGTTCTGTCTTCCCAGTGTGAGGTACAGAAGTTTAGTCGATTGTTTGAGTGCCTTAAAACCCCTGGGCGTATGGATCTACTTTAGTACTTCTTTCAGAAGGTTCAGTTGGAACATACCATTCACCCTGATCTTCTTCTTGATCAACGATCGCGCGAAATTCCTTCAGTGCTTCCTCTGGATTGTCATCTTTCTTGGCTGTATGACAAATTAGATAGTTCACGCCACCAGATGAAAGAATGATACCGGACATTTTGCTTGATAATACATGTTCTCAACATCTACACTCCCCGACTCATTCGCGTCTTCGTTATCAGAGTAATCAAAGCCATAATCCTAGAAGATTGATCAGAATGTATTGAAAGAATTAATCATGAAACGTACCTCATCATCGCTACCTTGCATGTAGTCGGCGTCATCATCATCCATGGGTCGTGTCGACTAAGAGCGTTGATTATTTGACCTTATAATACATTGATTGAGTCTAAAGTCTTGCAGCAATGGAACTTCAAAGCTATACCGACAATCAAGTAAATAACAACTCTGCAGATTGAGGCGCTTTTGTGGCGGTGAACAGGTGCGAGTGTTTGATCTGCACGTGATGCGCCATTCGAACAACAGGGCAACTACGGGGAAAATCCATTCCGAATAATCTCGGCACGGTCAACGAAGCCGTACGGCTCGATACTTGGCTTTTTTTTACCCCATTAAAGAACCACTAGTGCAGCCAAACCCCACACATCCAAGTCTACGGTTGCTTATCAGTCGATAAGTCCTCGGTTAGTAATCGATATGGTTGTTCGAAACCACCGCGCCAGATGCGACCAATCTCGTGATTTACTTGACATATACAGCCATGCAACACGGTTGAAAGCACACCGTATGTTGACCAGGACTGATTCCTCTCTTTCCAACAGAAAATGACCGGTTATGATCAAGGTTGAGAAGCAGCTCTAATCTAAGCTCATCGACGATGTAACAAGCTTCACTTCATTCAATCTTTTCTCTGAGGAGTACGAGCATGATCAGTCCTCATATACTCTCGTGACGTCTCTTCTCTCTCGTGTGAAAAGCTTCCTAGCTGCACCTCTTTCTTCTACAGCACCCATCGCACTTGCGAATCCAACCGCGCCTCCCAGACAAGGCATAACTCAAGTCGCTCCGGAGCAGAGAAGACCATCTTACACTGCTATAGGTCCTTGAGAGCAGATCGTCCATATTTGCTCGCTACAGCGCCAGTACACCCCTCGTGTCTCTTACCCCACCACAATCCGAGGTGTCGACTTATAGTGTTGACTATGACGCGATGGGATAATTTATTGCGCCAAAGGGGGGGGGAGATTAAAAACCACTTCAGTCTGGCATGTGTTATGTGTACATAAAAGTAATTCTGAAATCGGAGACTTTAGTATCGCATGAGATCTGCCAGAAAAACAACAACGCACATAGGAAGAGTGAGGCATCGGAAAAAATCCATTCCGCTATGAACATCCAACAAGGCGATACCAGAAGAACAGCATCGAGCGGTGCATGGCGAAGGTATGGATTTTGCATCTACCGTCTACTTTTTTGTCTTCCTACTCTCGACGAACAACACTCGAGCCTTGACTGCACACGACATCAGTTTGGAGCGGTGCTCTTCTGGTAAATTATGATTTACCCTTGGGATCATACTTTACAGCGGAAAGCCTTGGACCCTGGCGAAGACGTTGAGTTGTGTAGAAAAAGCCCGTTTGAGCTGTAGAGATCATGCGAACAATGAGTGTCCTGTAAAAATGTGGATGAGTTTGACTCTGTCAATTCATTCAAAGTATATACAAAAGGTCCCTGACCTCGCTTTCGCCTTCGCAGCCATGGGCTAAGTTGTCCAAATTGCCTCAAGTGACAGTCACAGTTTACGGTATCCTCGTGACCGTGAGTATGCTAGGGGAACGAAGCATTCTGATGGAGGACATTGATCACTCTTACGTGGTAATCACCGCTGGCAATACTTGTTTCTCAGGGATTAGGAAAAAAGAAATGTGTCATGTCATTGCCTGTGCATATATTTCCTGAGGAAAAAGTATTGGCTACCAGCAGTGATTTAGAAAGCCAAAGACCGTTCAATCAATGAGGAATGTGGGGAGGATTGGAGAGTCAGTTAGACGAGCATTTTGGGAGACAGAGAGTTCTAGTGAGGAGCTAGTTCCTGTTGTTGGCAGCAGTTTCTCACAACCTGCTAGAAACTTCACTAAAACACAGAAATCTGATGTAATATTAATGGTATAATCAACTGTACGAGTTTGTATTGGTCGACCTTTGCGTCGAGGGATAGTAATTGATGTTTCAATTTTATTTCTGTTGTCAGTCAAGTTGAAGGAAATGTTTTTACACATAGTGTGGGGCTTGGCTGGCTAAAACCCAGTAAAACCTCGATTGTTATTCTCCAGGATCTGCTCTCTTAGGGAAGAAAGTTTTCCATGTATTTTATACTGTTTTTGTATTCGCTGTCTTCTTGCCAAAGTGGTTCTCGCTCGTGACTAGGCAGTCTAGCCTGATAATTTGAGCAATTACTTCTCCAAGTTGGTTCTTTACCTCTGTTTCACTAGAGTTCTTTTCCCCTGAGATTTTCCAAAGGCACCCTGTCTTACAGATGACCCATATAAGCCTGCAGCTTACAACAGTTGCAAACATGACATGTACACAGAACTGTATATATAGAACCAGGTATATGAATCATGTAATTGATTCAGATATGTGCCTTTTACAAGTTGGTTCCTCTAGTCCTCTTAAACCCTAGTTGCATATCTTTTCTGGCAGACTCTTTAGAAGGGTGTGTCTTGCTCACCTAGGGATGATTTTTCAAAACTTAATTATCTCCTCTTGTGTAGTTTGTGTACTGTTTTCCCATTTGTCCATTTTCTGTCTACGTTTGCTTCCAAAAGTAATCCTCGATTAGAAATTGATCTTGTCAGAACCACGTGGTGTGACGCGCCAAAAGGGTCTTGACGAAATCAACCTCGTAATTCACTCGATAAATACGGTCATGCAACACGGTGAAAAGCCATAGCACACCGTTTCAAATGTCGACCACGACTGATCCTTCTCTTTCCAACACTAACATGAGTGGTTCTACATCGAGGTCGAGAAGCAGCGCTAAGCTCATCGACGATGTAACAAGCCTCACTTCATTCAATCCTTTCTCTGAAGAGGACGAGCATGATCAGTCCTCATATACTCTTGTGACGTCTCTTCTCTCTCGTGTGAAAAACTCCCTCGCTGCACCTCTTGCTTCTACAGCACCTCTCGCACCTGCGAATCCAACAGCGCCTCCCAATCAAGGCATAACTCAAGGAGCCATGGAGCAGAGAAGACCATCTTACACTGCTCAAACACAGTCGTCGAACCTCTCCAATAGGTCCTCAGGAGCAGATCGTCCATATTCGCTCGCTACAGCACCAGTACAGGTTGCTCCACCCCTCGTGTCTCTAACCCGAGCACAATCCGAGGTACCGACCTATAGTGTTGACTATGAACAGTCACCTTCTCGTCATGGCTCTTTCTACTCCAAAATGATTGAGACGGGCGAGAGTGCCCCAGTTGGCACCTCCATTCCTGGCTTCCCCATACCAGATGATACCCGCAGTATCAAAACAGCGACCAGTATTCACAGGTCAGGATCTGTATCCAAGGTCATAAGGCGAATACGTGGTGAAGGTGTGGAAGCAGCCATGTTCTTTCTCACAAGTTGTCAATCACTTTCTAGGTCTGTCTCGCGATTATTGGATGGACGACGAGAATTGTAAAGAATGTTATGATTGCAAGAGTGTCTTCACTACATGGCGACGGAAGCATCACTGTCGCATCTGTGGTACGTTTCATAGTGGCTCATGTTCGTGCATTGTTGAAAGCTTTGTAGGTCAGATCTTCTGCTCTCGTTGCGCATCCAACATAATAAAAGGTTCTCGATTTGGACATGATGGTGTGGTTCGTGTATGTAATCTTTGTCTCGAGAAACTTGCCATCGTCGACGAAGATGACGACGATGATCGTCGATCCATTGTCTCCTCCTTCCATGCCCATCAACCAGGTCTCGGCCCGGGGGCACACCCACAATCACCCTTTGCTGCTTCTCAACTCTTTGGCCAAACTGATGAACCGTTCAACCTCTTTTCTATAGCAGAAACCAGACGGCCGGTAGCGAATTCTGTGTACAGTGTAGATGAATCTCGACCCGTCACGCCACATCTCGGAGAGCTTGACGATGAGATTTGGGAGCCCTTTCAAGATATTCCGGTGCCATTCAGGAGGGCGCTTTCCGACGAGGATAAGGACTCAAGCAGCTTGACTGATGGATTTTCCGAGTCTCCAAAAGTATCAGGGATCAAAATCCCTGTCAACTTTCCTGTTTCTGTGCCTATATCTGTACAAGGACCCATGAGCTCTATACAATTCCCGCTAGTTTCCCCGGATAACGGCATGGATAGTCCTCATCTGCAAAGTGTACTGAAGTCACGATTTGACTCCCCTGGCGAATTAGAACAAGCTACTCCCTTTATACGAAGTCGAGTGCACAGTCGTTTAGACAGCGTGACCAATGTGGAACCTGGATGGCGAACTCGCAGAGAAAGTACAGCGTATGCAAATTTATTAAGTCTCAATGTCATTGACTGACAGAGGTTGCTTTTTACAGATATGCGCAAGAACTTAATCTCACTTCGATGCTTCACTTGAAAGTCATGTTGCGGCAGATGCTGACCAGTGAACAAATCCCTAACGTGAAAGAGTGGGAAGAAACGTTGCTTAAGTTGGCTCTTCGAATCGCTCGTGAACTGACTTTCACGGCATTGCCCCATCGGCAGGGAGAAGACATGGATGTGCGGCGATATGTTAAGATAAAGAAGATTCCCGGAGGCTCTCCCAAGGATTCAGAATACGTAGAGGGAGCCGTCATTACAAAGAACGTTGCACATAAGCAAATGTATCGCTCTGTGCGCAACCCTCGCGTCATGCTTGTCACCTTCCCTCTTGAATTCCATCGCGTTGAAGGTCAATACATGCACTTTGGTCAGATCTTGCGACAGGAGAAGGAATATCTGGGGAACCTTACCACTCGTATCGCGACTTTACATCCACATGTCGTTCTAGTCGAGCAATCCGTATCCAGGCTCGCTTTAGATGCGCTCTCGCAACACAACATCGTTGTAGCACGGACTGTCAAGCCAAGTGCGATTCAGATGATCGCTCGAATGACACAAGGGGACGTCTTTTCTTCTATGGACAAATTGGCGCTGGAACCTCGCTTGGGCCATTGTGCCAGATTTCGCATACAGACATATGACCATCCTTTGATACCGGGTCGCAGAAAGACGTACATGCGCTTCGAAGGTTGTAACCGTGACATGGGCTGTACCATCATCCTGCGTGGGGGTGACATTGATACATTGCGTCGGATAAAGAAAGTCACTAGGTTTTTGACTTTTATTGTCAGAAACCTCAAACTAGAGACTCATTTATGGAAAGATTCTGTCATCACCCTCCCGCCTTTCAATCCTGAGGCAATACCGACAGCTCTAAGTGAACGATATGGTCTTTTTAATACGTCACTTCATTCCTTGTTCACTATGCCCTCCTTGTCGGCTGCCCGTCTGGCTACCCCAACCCTGGAATTCAATAGGGAACAGCCCAGAGCAACAATCACGAAAGTCGATTTGGATAACGAGGCTGTCCGTGTTGACGAGGATGAACATATCACTCTCTCAAAACGCATTGATGAGTCCTTGAGGCCTTACGCGAAGACTTTTATATCTGTTTCGGCTACTTTACGCTTTCCCCCTCCATATCCTCTCGTAAAGATGAAGGAGTTAGACAATCAGCTCATTCGCGACAAGCAAGCATGGGAAGACGAAGTCATACGTCGTGAAGAAAGGGCTCACTCCTTACATTCTCAAGAGACCACAATCACGTTCACGGCAGCGACACCGGTTGAAGCCCAGATTGATGAGGATGATATCAATGCTCAGATTGAAGCCCTACCTACCATCACATGGCCCCAAACTCCCACTACCTCAGATTCAACTTACCTGCCTGCCGAGGATTCAGAGAAGAAGTCCTATTTCCTTCAGCCTTCCTCTGCAACACCTTTGTTTATATCCGCGGAATTTACAACGCCCGCAATTGTACCTCCTATTTCTGCCGTACAGCCCGAGCCACATAAAACCATCTCAGACATAGCATTGGAGAGCCAATTTACTCTGACGAAGTGGAAGCATGGGGAGCAACGCAGAATATGGGAGTGGTATTTACGAAAAAACGCAGACGATCTTGTTGTGGAGAAATATCAGTGCATCACATTGCGGGAGTTTACCATTCCGATTGCGGATTACGGGCTACATAGGCCATGCTTTGCTCCGCGGCTGAACTACATCACTTTTTATGGGTCAAACGATTGTACTTTAGGCCAGTTTATCGAACGATCGGTCACCGACACTTTAATCAATTTTTTGGATCCGAAAGCCGTTTGTACGGGCAAAGGATGCGATCAACCTCTCGCTCGTCACTGCACGGTCTATGTCCACAACGAGACTCGTTTGTTCGTCGCCGTGGAGCAATGGGATGGACAGATCATTGGTCGCCAAAATTACTACCCCACACCGGATTTGATTACAACATGGAGTGCATGCCGTGTATGCGGTTCTGCGACACCATTCATTCCTGTCTCGGAGGAAATGCAGCGCTATTCGTTTGCCAAGTTTCTTGAGTTGCATTTTTACCCTGCAGACGTCAAGCTGGTGCTGGGTGCTGGATGTCAGCACAACATTTACAAGCATCACATTCGTTATTTTGCATCCAAAGGCATGACTGTCCGTTTTCAGGCTGATCCTGTTACGCTTCAGGAGATAATTTATCCTCCCTTTCGTATTCGAGTCCGACCAGAGACCCAGGTCGAAATGAAAAATGCGTCCTTTGATCGTCTTCACATTCGCAATTTCATGTGGTACTCAGGTCTAATTGATGACCTCAAACTCATCAGCATTGAGGCTGCAACGGGGGATGAAAAAGCGGATGCTATACTACTTGCCGACATCAACTCATTAATCATGCGAGCAGAGGCAGAGAGGGATGATGTTTCTACCTTTATCAACAAGGTCTATCGTGATTCTTCCACTACTGACACGCTCGCTCTGAACCTGGCACACTCCTATCGGCAAGACAAAATAGTTGCTTGGCAACATGATTTTGACCGCTTACCCAAACAGCGCGCAGTTCAGCAAAATATGGAGCGTAATGGCAAAATGTCTTCCGCTTTCGGTCCGGTTAGGTCAATGTGGCCTCGAAGATACGATCTTTCTCATTCATTTGACCAATCTCATCTGCCATCATCCAGTGTTTCTGAGGCAGAAGAAGGGCCTCTGAAGACAATGCGGACCACAGAGGATTGTTTGACCTCATCGGCTTCTGAGGCTTCCGAACCTGAAACAAACGTGGAGGATATGAATAATCAATATTCCAGTGTTGAACTCGAAAAGCCTGCAACCAATTCTTCTGACTTTGTTCCTGCGGGAGAATCAAAGGAGCCTGCCTCTGTACTCATAACACCTGTCAACGCAGTTGACGAGTCAACTATCCAATCTGAGCATGAAAGTGATTCCACTATCGGTGCTCTGAAAGAAAACAGTTTCCCGGTATCATCCACCATTGTAAGTACCCACTCACGTGTGCCGTCCCTGATCTCTTATGCTCTTGTACATCGATCCAGGAGGAACAAAAACTAAACGATGGTGAGGTTCCTGTTCAACGACTTTCTAGACTTCCACGGCGCGCGGCGCACCAACCGAGTGTTGCGGAATTGGTGAAGAAGTACCAAGACTTCCTACCTGTTCAGGGTATTCATGATCTCACAAAGACAGCTCTGGCACCTCGCGTACCCGTCTCAGAGTCAGAACAAGAGTCTGCGCCTCCCATATCTCGACGTCAGCCCGTACGGAACAAAAGTCGACATCGCTTGACCAAAAAACCGTCCATCTCAGACTTTGAACAAGGATATGCCGCCAATATTGCACCCAGATATCTGACTCATTCACGGAGAAGTCTTGCACAGCCTAGTGGCAGTCGTATACCAGGTCCTATTCATAGTGCTGTCTTCCAGTCTCGTGAATCTTCACGCAGACCCTCTCCAGATAAACGTTCCTCGAGCACTAAAGAGAAGGATGTCAAGTTCAGTCGTCCCTCATCTCCAAACAACGTGAGACAAGCCTCCACGAGTGGAAAGCCGGTCAAACAGAGGATATCGTCTCGTCAGAAAGACAAAGTACCGGGTCGTACATCATCCAATCCGGTCCCGAAATCCACTTTGCGTCGGCCGACCACTGGGCCTGGAAGCAAAGTATCAAATATAGCAAAACACTTTGAACGCCTCGGTCGTGATGCAGAGCGCTCCAAGAGTAAATACAATATCATTCGAGGCAAGAGAGCTCGTCCTGTCGCATCAGCTCGCGCCAAGGTACAAGTTCTGGATAGCGTCAAAGATGCCATTAGGGACGATGAATCAGAAAGTCCGGATTCTTCGAGTGAAGCTGATGACGAAGATGAAGGTGTAGAGGAGGAAAAATGTGTTCCTGAGTCCATGCAGTCGTCCCCGGAGTCAGATGTGATGCCTTCTGAAGTGGTCGCCAAACCTGCACCGCCCGCAGTGACTTTTTCCAAACTGTCTGATGAAGTTATCGCAGGACAGGACGTTTTTGAACCCCATCCTCCAGAGCCCTTGTCTGTCCCTCCTTCCCCGTTCCTCCAGTCTGGTAAACTCGCTGCGTTGACTCCTCCAACATCTGACGTTGAATTTGGCGGCGGACCGGAACGCCCCTCGCTCTTGAAAGCTTTGTCAGGTTTATGGCAACAACCACCTATTTCCCGCCAGTCTTTGGTCAATGATCTTATTGACGACCCAGAACACATCTTTAGGGAATCGTCTATGGTGGTGCGTACCGATGAACCGACGTCGATCATAGCTCTTGCTTTGAAGTATGTTCCTTTCACCAGACTGTTATGACCTTTTGCTCATTAAAACGAAGTTCGCCCCAGTATCGTGAGATGCTTGCAAGATCTCGTGCCGAAAAGCGAACCGCAAGGGAAGCGAGGCTTAATGAAAGTGGAGAAGCATTCATGCCTGATGATCGGTCGGTTGCGGAGTCGACTTCCACCTGGGGCGTTGTGAATGTAGAAAGCGCAGAAAGCGCAGACCCAACGGAAGATTTGAAAGTTCCTTCATCAAAGCTTCCCTGGGCGATAAGTAAGATTCCTTGCTTTTCTTTTGATTCATACTGAATCAAGGCTTTGTCGATCAAGCTGTTGAAAGTGGAGGTCTTACAATCAGCTGTACTGTCCTTTATCCAGAACAGTTTGATGCATTGAGGCGCACTTACGACTGTGACAAAAGCATGATCGAATCTTTATCGCGGTGCGTCAAATGGAATGCTAGTGGCGGTAAATCTGGATCAGCGTTCCTCAAAACTCAGGGTACGTGATTAAGGGTGATTTCAACCACCTGGTCATTTTAACCTGTCCTAGACGATCGCTTTATCGCCAAGGAGCTCTCTAAGCCGGAGCTTCAGACGATGGAAACGTTCGCACCCGCATACTTTGATTATATGTCCTCCGCTGTATCTGCCAACGTTAGTTATCATCTCTCAAGCAGGCATTCAATTCTTACCTTCTTTCAGCGTCCGACTTTGTTAGCCAAGGTGTTTGGTTGTTTCAAACTAACATTCAGGAAAGCCGGGAAAGACAGAGGTCCCGGTAAGATCAAGTCCACCCAGATGAACCTTCTCGTTATGGAGAACTTATTCTACGACCGACGTTTCACGAAGGTACCTATCAGACTCCTGTCCATAGCAGTGCTCACATTTCTCTTGACAGATATATGATTTGAAAGGATCAACGAGAAATCGTCATGTCCAATCGACCGGCAGGGAAAACGAAGTTCTTTTAGACGAAAATCTCGTTGAAAGTTTGACTTCTCTCCTCTCAACGAAAGCTATGCACTCAAAAACGTTTCAGCGGCTCATCTCAATCCATTCTATCTCCGCGAACATTCCAAGCGCATCCTCAGAGGGGCGCTTTACAATGATAGCAAATTCCTTGTGGATATTAATGTCATGGACTACTCACTTGTCGTTGGAGTTAGTGTCTCTTATGTTCCCAACCCAAGATGTTTACGCTAACTCTTATACTAACTCTAATGCTAGGTGGACAGTCAAAATAATGAACTCGTCGTCGGAATCGTTGGTAAGAGAAGGTTTAGCAGGTAGTTTATCTTTTTTGAGGGATTCCATAGACTATATCCGCACATACACTTGGGACAAGAAGCTAGAAAGTTGGGTCAAGGAATCCGCTTTTCTTGGTGGTAGGGGAGAGCCTACAATTGTCACACCAAAGCAGTATCGCCAAAGGTTTTTGAGCGCTATGGAAAGATATTTCCCTCTTGTGTGTCTTCCTTCTACTTTGTCTATTATTTGTTCATTAAAGGAATGACCGTTGTTCAAAGATACCAGATCGTTGGATGAAGCAAAAAGACACGCCTGAAGAAGATTCTAACAGCCTCTTGGAATTGTGGCCAGATTGGTAGTTTCACATGATGATTGAGTTCGGACTTTCATGTACCATAATCAAATTTCCTTACTATCGATGTACACCCATCTTGTCACCTTGATTACCCATCTAATATTATACCCTAATATTACATTCACACAGCAGTACAATATGGATAGATTCACATCAACATCGAGCTACGCGAGTTTAGCCTTCTTCGTTGGTTGAGGCGTGCTCTTGTCGCCATCTTTTCTCTTTTTTACAGATCCAGATCTCCAATTTTCCGTCATTTCGTTGAATTTATTTCGGAAACTGACTGCAATCTGGCCAACCTCTGACTCAAGACCATTAAAAGTAATTGCGTTATCCAACATGAGATCAATGTCGGCCGTAAACGCCTCCACAACATCGTACTTGTCAGTCTCAAGCTTTTGTCGAATGGTACGGAGATCACGAGCATTCTTCTTGGGTATAACGTCAAAGTAGGTCGGTATACCCAAGAGGACAGGGTCGACGGGCTCTCGGAAAACCCAAGAACTGAAATTGGTCGGGAAGTTCCGTTTGTGAGGTTCTTCAGAAGTTATATGTGGTAAAACTTACATTGGATCTTTAACCAACGAGGTCATAATGCCGAGTAAGCCACGTTTCTCCGTCCAAGAGAGTTTTTTCTCTGAAATCTTCATCCACTCTTTCTTGAAAGTCTTTTCGCAAGCGTCCGTACAGGTAATCGGGAATGTCCCCGGAGGGTTGAACTGACGGCAGTTGCTGAAAACCAGTTCTACGTCTTTTGCAAATTCCTCCATTGTGATGTACTTGTTCTGACCAAGTTTTGTCATGATAGTGCCAAAATCCATGGGGTGAGCGATCTCTTCCAAATACCTAAGAAGACGATGAACGTGAGGTACGTACGTGTACAAGTGAGAAAAGGGTTGAGAAAAGACGTACGTAGGACAACCATCTGCGATAGGATCGACAGGTCGAGAAAAGATTCCTGCCTCCGGAAGCTTGTTCAATAACTTGATGACGTCTCTGCATTTTTTTTCGTTTATTGGAGTCGCTTTCGAGAAAGTCTTCTGTCTTGGCATAGAGGTATGCATGGGCGCAGGTGTCGAATTAACTTCCTTTTCCTTGCCTTTGAAGCTTGCACGGGGGGCGTCAGTTGATACATGTTCTACTGCTTTATCTTTCTTCGCCTTATGCGATGAAGGGATTGGGTTCGGGGCAGACGACGGGACGGATGACGTATTAGACTTAGATGTCGATGAGGTAATCACCCTTGACGATGTAGACGGTACAACAAGTTTGACTTTGTTGACAGCAGACGAGGATGTCCCGGGAGGGGAAGGACGTTCCTTTTTCGATGGTGTGGCGAGAGAAAGTATGTCATCCTCACCAAGTACATCAACTTTCTTCCTTTTCCCCGAGGTGCCATTAACAGGTTGTTTATCCCGGTCTCTCTCTGCATGAATACGATGACGCATTTCGTCTTTTTCTCGTTCAATGGCCAGGACCTCTTGCAGGATATCATGAGAGCCATCATCAACATACGGAGGGGGTGGAGCGTCGACTGGAGCTTGTTGAACAGCTGGAGAAACAGACGGCGGTTCGGGACTTTTGATTTTTCTCGGACGAGATTTAGCTGAAGGTTGTTCCGAAGCGTCATTTTTAGCTTGAGAGCCAACTTTGAGTTTGATAGTCGGTCGTACTGGAGGAACTGTGGCGGGTGTTTGAGGTGGGAAGGCTTTGGGGACAGGCGGTAAGTGTCGCGGAGGCGGAGGTACAAGATCCACAGTCGTTGTCTGAACTTTGTTATTGTTACTGACAATTTCCAATGTTTTGTTGATTATGAGCCATTCTGAACCCTTATGTTAGCTCCTCCCTAGAGACAATAATCATATTAAAACCTACGTTTCTCAAAGAAGATCTCAAAGTTGATGGCTTCATTATGCACATAACTCCCCGCGACGTTATAAAGCTTTGCATTTGAGATCATCAAACGAAAGTCCGCCGCAAATGCTGCTCGGTCCTTGTACATGCCCTCTTCCAGTTTCGCACCCATGGTACTAAGATCCATAGGGTTCTTTATTACGTCGAAATAGCTGATAATTAATCAGAAGGAATTCTGGCCGCTTAACCTAGGACATACTTGGGTGCATGATCTCTAATTGGATCAACGGGCTGATTGAATATGAAAGCAGACTTGTTCGCTTTCAGCTTCTTCAACGCGTTGCGACAAACACGTAGATCTGTGAGAGGCATTCCACCTGACTGAGCCTTCGATACGTGGCTGGGCTTTGAAATCTGGGCGGTTTTTGGTGGTTTGATAGTCTTGACTTTGTTCTTGAGGACGGATGGAGGCGGAGGAGCTGTGAAAGCGACATTTTTCCTTGTTTCAACACGTGGGGTTGATGGAGTCTGCGGTATAGTGTCGGGCACAGGGCTAGCATGTAATCTCAGCTTCGTGGGCGCATTGATTGGAGTTAAAGGACTCTTCGGGAGAGGGGCACCTGATTTGATTGCTCTTACTGCTTTGTTTGAAGCTTTAACTACAGGGATTTGAGGGGTGACATCTGTGACCGGAGTGCTGGGAATGTGTATCTTCACAGTCGGAGGTGTTTCTTCAATTGGACGAATAAGAAGATCGGCCAACTTAAGGAGACACCAGCGCACTTCCTGATCAACGTCAGGCGCTCTACGGAAAAATAAGAAAAGCAAAGGTCCATATAGAGCTGAGAACATACAATGCAATGGGCATGAGAAATTCTCGGAGAACTTCGTTCTTTCCAACTTCGCGATCCTTCCGAAGAACTTTAATCATGGCATCAAGGTCACTCTTTTTTGAATCCTTCGCCTTTTCAGGATGGGTGCCGTCCTCTTCAATGAGTAAAGACTCTGTTTCTTTCAAGCTGGACTTCATTTCGCCCATCTGTGCGAGTAGAACTAAACTGTGGCATGCAGTACGGGCAACGTGTCGTCTGATGACTCTTGAAGAATCGTTCGCCATAACAGCAAAGACATAACGCATGATCGACGAGGTATACCACTTTGTGAGGAAAAGACCATCGAATGCGGCAATACGAACCTGGGTATAATTACCTTCCCTAAAAAAGAGGCTCGAAGATACCTCTGAATGTGTATTGAACAAACGTACCGGGTCAATGGGAAGAACACGCGAGGGTGATTTGAAACAAGACCGGCAACGCCAATAACCATGTGAAACTAGGACAATCGGGTGTGAGTAAATTATGTGAGCTCATTGCACCCAAAGGACAACACGCTGACTTCTAATGCGGCGACGGTTACGCAGTTGTGAGTAGAAGGTATAAGTCGGTCCATGCTCCTATAACGGTCTACTTCAACTAGACTTTGCTTCAAGAGTTCGATATCTTCAGGAGTCTGCTCGTTGCGGACCTCTGAGGGAAGCAATTCTCCGCGTTCGGGTGGAGCAATAGATACAGTTGCAGATGCGGCAGCCGCTATGATTGTGCAAATGTAATAACCGTCCGAGTACTACCAAGATCGCAGCCAAGTCAGAAACAAAACAACAGGATATTTTTCTTCGACTACACTTACTGGATTGGCAGTATTGTCGTTGTATCGCAGCTGATCAATCAAGAATTGCCGTACGACAGACGGCGACTTGCCGTTCTCAAAGCGTACACGCGAAATCGCATTGATGAGGCTCTACAAGGTTAGTTCTAAAACTATTTTCCATAAAATAAGATAAAGACGTACTTTCCGGACAAAATACTCGCCGAAATCTGAAAACTCGTTGGGTTTCGGGACATACGTATGGGCAAATAAGTCTTGATTAGCATCTTCTGGATCATAGCAATAGCGGAGAAATAGCTTGAATAAATGAAATAAACCGAGAAAATCGAGTTTTCGGATTGCACACTACACCAAGGACATATGTCAATTATAGATGCTGAAAAAGGTATGATACTGCTACGCACGTTGACAAGGGCGAGGGCGGCTTCAGAACGTATACGAGAAAAGTAATTAGACACAAGCACAGTCTTAGTGAGAGTGCTCGACACGATAGCAGTGGGTTTTTCAGCTAGGGCGTAGATAGCCTCAATAAAGCGATAATTCAATACTGATAATATCCGAAGTATTGTTGAGGGCTCACCTCAAGTTGAGCAACAACATCCCTATCCCTCTGCAGTTGCGACACCCACATGAAGTCTGGCTGGTCAAACTTGATGTAGGCAATCCATTCGAAATCAGCATCCATCCTGATCCATTCATACGTCGCTCCACTCATCGTCCCCTCGTCTTCTTCTGTCCAATCCGCCACTTTCCAATTCTCCCGCTCCTGCTCTTTCTCCCAGATCTCCAGACCAAATCCCATGTCGATCATCCCCATCGCTTCCGCAGCTTCCGCATCTCCATCAGCAGCAGCTTGAGCAGCAGCCTGCCTCGCCAAGTAGCGCTTGGTATTTCGCCGCACGCGTTTGTACTTCGTATTGAAAGGGACCTCGTAGCGCTTGAAAGGATTTTTAATATCAAGAACATGTTCGTAAGGGGTACCATCAGCTTCATGTATTCGAATTGTCATTTGTCCCTGAGCATTGTCAATCTCTGTTTACTTAGTTAGGGGGTAACTCCTTACCTCAAAAAAAGGCACTGGCTTTAGGAGCGCTTTCGACACCTCGTTGTTCTCCATAGCCTTGTATGCAATCGCATCCTGTCTCATCGTAATTTCGACCGCCATTTTCTTTCTGTTGAAGGTGGCGGAAAACCCGAACGATGGACAACCGCTCCCATATATCCATTGTTCAGCGAAGCTACGCGGATCCACCCCACTGACTTTCCTACACAACCTCAAAAATGCATGTGTTGAGAGCGCATTGTTCTGCATCTCACCGCTCATTGCCGATAAGAAAAGTTTTGGCAAAACGCGACTGAGACCCAGTGATGTTCCCGATTTGCCTAATCTCCGATCAAGGATGTGCAGAACAAGAGGGGACTTGAGGTTGATAAAAGGTAGAAAAGCGGCGTCCGGTGGCTCAAGCACCTGGGGTTGACAAATAGGCGGCATAACACCTATGTCAAGCTCTAAGACGCGTTGCATGTCTTTCTTCAGCCTGAACCGATATTCATTGTTTCCAAGAAGCTTGCGAAGGAAGAGGCCGGTAATGTAAAGCGCTAGACCATTTACAAGCCATGTATCAGACCAATTTTTGGGAAGAATATTTATCCCAGCCCATTGACATGCTAGTGCATGAGCCAGTGTATGCCGCGTCTCCAGAGCTTGTTCAATAGCATCGTCACCGTGTAACATGTCATTAGAAACAATCGACAATGTTGAACTATCAAATCGTTGAGTCGGTAGTTGGTCGACAAAGACCACTTTGTAAGAGCCGAAGGGATACGACCCAAATTCAGAGGAGTAGAAGGACATAGCCTGACGAAGCGATGCTGTAGATATCGAAAGGAGGTTCTCGTGACCTGGGAGGCAAAAGGCATACATCAGGGGTTGAGTCGCCCCTGAGAGATCGTCTGCAACGTTGTCCGCAGGTATTGCGTAGAGATGGAAAGGTCCAGCAGCAAACGCAATGTGTTGAACAGAAGTAAGGACGGTCTGAGAGAAAAGAAAAATGGTCTTGTTCGAGCTGTAAGGATGCGCCACCTGTAACACGTGAAGTGTGGACGAAGAAAAAAACTGGCAACACTTACCTGTTCTACCAGATCACCACTACAGATAACTAACGTCGGAATTGCGTCGGCTTGATCTTCCTCATCCTGGCCCGGATCATGTTCTTCCAGGTATCGAGGTACGACGAACTCAAACTCCCAAGTGCATTTCTCCCACATGTTATCCACACACGGAACCCAACACCGCGCTGAATCTGGTGAAGACGGGGTAGTATAAGCATGAGGAACGCGCTGTGAAGGTCCTGATGATAAACATTATATACAACAATTAAAGTCACGACGCACGTAGGGATATGCATCAGTAGGGAGTACGAACTCAAAACCGTCGACGGGATTACGCAGGCTATACGCAATGTTAATTGTAATTGGCGCAAATTCTGGCATAGACTGGACCCCCGGCGTCTGCGGCTCGGGAGTAGCAGCTGCGAACAATCAATATGAGGTCCAAAACCAATATGTTCAAATTACCTTCACTAAACACGGCACTTGAAGAAACATGACCAGACTGCTTCAATGGCACCTCCTTGGGTAACGCTATTGCTAGTTCTCCCTCGTCTCCTTCCTGAAGAGCTGTGTAGAGTTTGCGCTTGAGTTCAGGATGTCGATGACAATCGTGCGCTTCGCTGGGTGCGCCCATGTTGATGTTTATTAGCGAGTCAACATGAGTGAAATCTGCTTGATGGCCGGAAACAGCGACACTGTGAATCGCTACTCGCAAGTAAGCACCAAGTTTGCATGGTTGGCTGAGGAACCCACTGCATTGGCGCGAGTTTAGGTAGATGGTCTTAAGCTCCCTGCTGGTTGGAACGATTGTAATCTCCGTGTAGCCCTGGTTGCGACATGAGCTGCTGTGAAGATGACTATTGACCCGCACTTGCCCAGAGACTCCCTGAGAAATCAATCTCCAAAACGACCTTCTGGTGACTAGTAGAGAAGAAAAGGGAATCAGCCAGTTAGCCAACGCGACGATGAAGAAATAGGACGTATAGAGAGAAGCCACGACGAAGGTGTTCGCGTTGGAGATTGGGGCGCGGGTCCATACGAAGTGGTGATGAACGTAAGACCAGTCAATGAAGAACTTCCTGGTCGTGTATGACGAAATGTACAACGAGAATGGCGGAGGTATTCAATAAGAATAGAGTCCGGAGTGCACAAGCTGACGACTGACACCGCTCAACTGTGCAAGACACCTTATGTAAGCGTTGCACCCCTTGTCTGGACACATGCCGCCAAAATCAATCTTCCGCCGCCCGGACGCGAAACATTTTCAACTTGTTCATCGCTCTCAGAGAGATCCTCTTATACATGACCCAGATGCGAGCCAGCATGTTCTCAAGCCAATAGAGCGTGAGAATGTAAAAAAGGTGGGTTTAATCTTTCAGCTTTCTTTAATTCTCGTATCAATTAGTCCAGGGAAAATCTCGTGCAGACCTTGAATCCATTATCCCTGTGTCAGATCTAGCCAGCGATAGACTTGCAAATGTAGGCGAAGCCTCTCTCTACGGTATCTATTATGATGACACCAAGTACGACTACATGCAACATCTTCGTGCCGTTGGCGTGCAAGAGGATGGTGTGGAAAGTGTTCTCATTGAAGCTCCATCCTCGTTGAAGCCTTTGAAGGCGGCTAAAAAGGCTAAAGGGATCGAGATGCGTGATCTCCCTGAAGGAGTTCTGGCATCCAAATCAGAGCTTCCTCGTACCTACGAGTCGCAACAGGCTATCCCAGAAAGTATTGCAGGGTTCCAACCTGATATGGACCCTCACCTGCGACAAGTTTTAGAAGCCTTGGATGATGATAAATTCGTCAATGCGGATTTGGAGGATGATTTTTTCGCCGAATTGGTGGCCGACGGAGTACGCGAGAATGATGAAGAATTCGATTATGAATTTGAGGAGGATAATTATCAAGTTCCTTCCGGAAGCACTCATGATGATGATGGAGAAGTCGGATGGGAGGAGCGATTTGCGCAATTCAAGCAGTCGCAAGAGAAACAGGCTCGGAGTGATGACGCCTATGATGGATCTGAGGACGGCGACACCGTTGGTATCCTTCCTGAGATAACAGTCATTGGCGGGAAGAAGCGTCGCAAAGGCACTAGCGATGCATCGGGGTATTCCATGAGCAGTTCCTCGATGTTCCGCAACGAAGCTTTACAATCTTTGGATGAACGCTTTGATCAGGTATTAACTGGATGCTTCACGTCATTTTGGCCATTCTCATCTACCTTCGTAGATGATGATTCAACAATATGCTGACAATGAGGAAGATATGCCTTCTGACGAAGATGACTCTGATGAAGCACCTGAGCTCATAACCTCGCGGGAGGACTTTGAGTCCATGATGAATGAGTTCTTGAACGATTACGAGATATTGGGACGAAAAATAAAGCATAAGCTTGATGGTGATACAGGTGCTGAGAAGCTGGATACAATACGACGTGCCTTGGGTCGAGACAACAGAGTGCGGCTTAGCAACGAAGAAAGTGACGAAGAGGATGATATACTTATGCCCTTGGATGTGGACGATAAACAGGATAGATGGGATTGCGAAACTATTCTAAGTAAGTCGACGCTCCAAATATATGCATGCCATCTTGTCCTCATCCAATTCGAAAGCAACATATTCGAATCTTGAAAATCACCCTCGACTCATACGTGCACGAAATTCAAAGCCTGTTGCCAAGATCACTTTAAATCCGAAAACTGGTTTCCCAACAGTTGTTGACCATGAACATAAACCAAAAAAGGCTGCTAGCAATCGTATCAATCACGAGGACTCCAACAGTGATGAAAATGACATACCAGGTACGCGAAAGAAGCTTGGCATTTCCATATAATCTTGTTTACATGGGACGCCACACAGTTCGTCAGACTACAACACGGCCGCGAGACGAGTCGAAGGAAGAAAAGAAAGCTCGGAAAGCTGCCATAAAAGTCGAAAGACAGACAAGAAGGATGGAGAAGAAAGCAATGACTGAGGTATTTGGGTCAGAACTGAAGTTGCAGAAGCGCACAATCGCTAATAAAGGGAAGCGTCTCAAGAAACTCTGAGAGGTTAGCTATAGATAGAGTTAGAGATATATAGATTCTGATCAGATTATCTGGATTGTCAATCTTGGACCTATGTCATGCCCTGGGTCCGGGCAAATCATTCCATCGATAACTAACTTTGTATAACAACTCATCATCGATCATCAACTACATTCTATTATCCAACCAACAATCATGGCATTCACGCCAAATATGAGCAATACTCTTCTGTTGCTCAGCATTGTATTCATACTTCTCCCAATTGAGACGTATGCCTTCGGAGCTGGTGACATTCCTGACTTCTCGTATCTGAATGGTTGGTGAAATAATTTATCAAATCTTGACCGATTTCTCACAAATTCCCCAGACAAGGCATTCAGACATGGGGACATTGAAAATATCCTTGAGAACTTGGTCAAGACTGCTGGAGGTATGGCCGCAGGGGGTGGGTTGCTAAGCTTTGCCAGCTCTGTCATCAAGCAGGTCTCCGGTGGTGATAAGTTCACCAAGAGCGATGTCAAGAAAGTCTACTTTGTGAGTACAGAAGTATCAGGTCATGTTCAAATATGACGACTGATCGCCAATTGAAGGGAAACTGGCTCAGAGATTACTCACAGGTTTGGATCATGACCTAAGATTAAACTGCTTTATTAAAGCGTGAAGTAGTGCATGGATATCGCTGGTCTCAGTAAATTGACTGCAGACACGCTTGTCCTCATCGTATCCGTGCTTGGCTTTGTTGTAATGTGAAGTGTGTTCCTTGTTTGACTGAAAGCTAAAACAGCATCGCAGACATTTGGGTTTGCCACGGAAGAATTCGAAGTCACGGCTGATCGTCTTGGTGTCTACCTCCCGGTGGTATGTCTTATATATAGTTAATCTCTGTTGAGTGGGAAATACTGATCCTGGATGAAAGGAACACATCGATAACCCTAAGTATGCAATGATCCCATTGATGCACAGAACCTATTCAAATCTTTGGCAGAGGTTATGCAGAGAAAGAAGGTGACGCTCGTCAATTTCATCCCAAACTTCGCCCTCCAGTGGACAATCGTGAACTTGAGATTGACGAGCGTACGGGGATGAAGGTTTTTATTGCTGTTTTGCCGTTGTTACAACCTTTCATCTCAAATCTAGAATTACATGGCAACTGAGAATCAAGGATGGGACACGTCCACCGCATTCATTCGCCGTACCCTTCGTGCTTGTATTGAGGCGGGACGTCGCGCAAGAGGTCAGCCAGGAGCTGATCTTTATGAAGCTTACCGTCTCCTTGGAACTGGTCTTCATACCTTGGAGGACCTCTTGGCGCACAGTAACTGGTGCGAAGTCGCCCTCAGGAAGCTTGGTCATGAGGAAGTGTTCTGTCACGTCGGAGATAATGGTCGGTCTTGTCTATTTCTCGGATATTCAGTGCTTGATTGGAACCTCAGTTATAATCAATACGCCTAATGGACCAGCGCCTCCTCTTGTTACTGGTACTTTTGGAGGCACGTTTATTACTGCCTTTCATTTATGTATCCCTCATGACATAATGTGATTGTTTCCAGGTGCGGACTTCATCTACTCCCTCATGGGGGAAGCTACAGAGTAAGTAGGCATTTCTTTGCTGCTTTTTGTTTTTATGGTAATGAACGTGGCGCATATAGCAAACTGAGTCAAGCGAGTGTGACCGAAATCACTCAGAAGATGAATGAGGTACATTCTTCATTTTCCTTATACAACTTTGATCTGAGCAATATATCGCCGTAGGCTGGAGACGGCGAGGGAAAATTTAGTCAAATCAAGGATATTCTCAGTCAACTCCCCATTGGTGGCGGTAATGATACCGTTGATCAGGGCGAAGAGATGAATGCTGCAGCCAAAGCTTATCACTTCGACCCGGATAACATTGCACCTCCAGAAGTCCAAAAACGTTTATTAGAATTACTACGGTGGCGTGACCAGGTTTACAGGGATGTAATGGCCAAAATTGAAATGGTGCCTGGTCTAGCTGACCTCATTGACGAGCTCACCAATGCTCTCAACGCATGTAAGCGTTGTTGCTCTTAAATAAGTGTTCTTTTTCATAATGTGCTTCCAGATGTCTATACCATCCTCTCTCCTTACATCGTGGTATGTACATCAATATTGGAAACATCCGAGAACTATATGAAAACGTGCTCGATAGCCTCTCCTTCAACAAGCAACTGGTGTGCTTGGCGAGGGCAGTAAAGCCGTTGTTGATTCCGCGGATCAGTACGAGGTATGGAGACGGCGGGCTCTCTGGACTCCTGTACTTACCAACATCTGTCCGAAGGTGTTCGACAATCCTGATGCATCAGACCCTTCCCACAGCTTCCTCTCCAAAGTTGTTTCATCCTGTCTCCATGATACACTGAGGCTGATAATAAGTTACAGGACCACTTTGATCTCATCCTCAACGAGCCAGCAGGCAAGATCGCACAACTGGTCGTTGAAAATACTGTCAATCTCATTGTGCAAGTACGTGCTATATATATATATCAAAATATACATCAGCTGATCTCTGCTTCAACAGGCCTGGGCACAAGACAATGACCCGAATGAGGTTATCAGCCAGGTATTTCTACACGTATATATCATGTCAAGTCTTGTCCAGCATAAATTTGTAGATCCTCGAGGCCTTCCACCACCCGTACTATGCCAACGGTCGGTCTGAGATCCAGCGCACGATGTTCGATTTCATGGATAGATGGATCGGGGGCCTTGGTCATGAGGAGGCTGCTGAGATTATTCAACGTTTAACGAAGGTCTCGTGGTCTTCCAGAAGGGAAAGTCATTGACTGAAATGTCGAGATACAGGACAGCGTCCGTAATGCACGCAACAAGCGCCCTGGATCTGAGAACGAATCCCACAACGAATCAGGAGGTTGCGCTAGCCATTCTTACAGCTATGGTGGAGCATCATACGGAACTTCTCAAGGATATCAAAGACAACAAGAACGTAGCGGTACGTACCTTTTTGACGCAACTGGTTATAAATATTGACGTTGCCTTGAAGACAATCGTTTCGACTCATCGGATACATATGGAAACAACGATTATCAGTCGTATGACCAAGAATCTAAGATTCAGTATGACTCGTCAAGCAGACGTTACGACTCGGAAAATCAATACAGTTCATCTGGCAATGGATACGGCTCTGGAAACCAGTATGGATTGTCTGACAGCCGATACAACTCCGGAAATCAGTACGAATCATCTAACAACGAGTCTGGTAACCGGTATGGATCCTCCGGTGATGATTACAACTCTGGGAACCCGTATGGATCATCTGGGGACCGATATGGCTCAGGAACTCAATATGCCCGAGGCCGCAATAATGAAGAGGATAGTGGATATGGTCAGACAGAGTCTAGGCAGTCCGACAACCAGTACTCTTCCGAGTATGGCACCCGAACCGACTCACGTTACGAAGAATCGAACAACGCTTACGGTCGTTCTGATAATGAACGTTATGGATACGACAGTTCACGCCAGGAAGAGGAAGACGGCTACGGCTTCAGATCTGGTAGACGCAGCAACGACGAAGATTCGGACTATCCGAGGGATAATAGATACGAATCGAATGAAGGCCGCACAGGAGATTCACTGAGGGAGGAAACTTATGGATCCAGACGCTCTAGCGATTCCTCGTCGGCTCAGAGCTATGAAGGTGGCGGGGATGGCTACAGGTACGGAGACAGTTCCAACAGAGGTTCTGGATATGGTTCTGGATATGGTGGACGCGAAAGTGATGAGACCTATGGTGTTGAGCGTCTGAGAGTCAACAACGATGACGACGATAGGTTCTGAGAGTCGACAACGACGATGACGACGATAGGACACACCATCACGGCCACTGTCACCATAAGAGCCAGGATAGCAATTGAGAAAGAACATGGACTAGCGGTCGTATAGTGTTAAAATTTACTCTTTGTAAACCAACTTTGAAATGAAGGCATCACTTGAGCTTTCTTTTGTGAACTTTTGCCACGCCTTGATTGCGATTTCAGCAATGGAGCAAGAGGCAGAAGCGCTAGATATTGACCCTATCTGGACAACAAGTCGAACGGCTCGACAAATCTACGCATTGACTGAGGTGGAGAAGGTGTGTTGTTCCTCCCTCTTGTGGACTTGAGCCTCTACTCAGACCAAAGCTCAGGACATCACTCGGCTATTGTATCTGGCAGCATCCTCCATATCGCTCCTCACATTACCGCAAACGGACGAACCAGACGATAGCTTGCCTCAGGGCGAAGAACGATCCGAACAATTCGTGCTCGAAGTTAGCGAGTACTTTGAACGCCTCGACGTGAGTGCATGTTTAAGGCACAAACTTTTGTCTGATTTTTTCACCCAGTCTATCCAAAGCGCAATACGTTCCTCCCTTGCACACATAAGGCATGCTCGAATAGCACCTTCCGCTATTAATGCTCCTCCGCCTGGTTTTATTCCGCCTTCACTTGGGGTGGGTCTCCCACAAAGTGATGGTGACGATGGGAGGAAAACCCGTGGCCTTCAAGAGGAAAGGGTCGAACGCGACACATGGCAAGGCATCCTTGCTGCACTCACTCGCCTCAAGGCTGTAAAAGATGTCAGCAAGCCCCCAGAATCTTCGGCCTTGATGGAAGAATAAAGCTTTTAATAGTGGTGCGAGGTAAGTTAAGATTTGTCTAGTACTGTCTTTGTTCCTCAGACGTTCTCATCACCCCTATGCACTAGCCTCTTCCAGAACCTCTTCTGCCTTCAATAACTCCTCGTCATCAGCGAGTGCGGGGTTCTTTTTCCCTTCGTTCTATTTGCGTCGGCGGAGTAAGTCAGACATGAGTCGGCAGCAAGCAGGGTGACGTACGATGAGGTCCCTCAATTCACCCGCAGCCTTCCCCAGACGATTGGCGGAGTCTACAATCATCTTGTTGGCTTCTTCCATCATTCTCGTCTGTGTAATGTGATATGCACGTTGTAATTTTTTTGGCCGAGCCCGGGAGAGTAATTACGACGCACCCCATTTTTGATATCCCAACTCTCGGCACCATCAGCAATGAATTTATCAAGCTTTTTTTGCTGCTCTTCTGCCTCCTTTCTGTATAATGTCTGCTCCTTGAACAGCCTCAAGATGCATCAGCCAAACTGATCAAGAATGACCACAATTGTTCCCATTACCTCTTCACGACGCCAGATTTGATCTTGAGTTGCCTACGGGCCACGTCGTTAAGGTCGCTCATTGTTCCCAAGTGGTTCGACTTGTGTACGTATGTAAAAACTTTTGATGCCGAGAAGAGCCGTTAGAAGCAGACCTGAGCTCTATTATTCTGAGACAAAGACCTTCAAACTCAAGCTTCCATCGATAACGGCGATAACCCGTCATGAAGTCATGGTCGTTACATTGTCGTAAGATCACACAGAAATCGTTACAACAATGTGAAGTTCGTAGATGCGGGAAGTCTGGTAGGTACGTAGCGTACTGAGAATCGTCAAAGTAGATAAAGAATAGCGCTTATGTACATGCGGGGCTCGTACAAGAGCACAACGATGATAGCTCCTCAGAATCGCGGCAAATGAAAAGTCAGTCTGGGGCATAGGAGGCATATCATTTACGTAAGGACATGTAACCTATAGGATGTAGGAGGAACGAAGTCCAACGCGTTCAAACTGACTGGCAGACGCATTGGAAGCATCAAGCTTCTCGTCAACGATTCGTTCGTCAAAGTCTGTCAGGTAAAGGTCACCACAAGACATCCGGGCCATTCGGGCCTTCATAAGCGCAAGCATGGATCAGCAATCAGGACGATGGTCTGGCCACAGTCGTGAGTGAAAGGTGCGAGAGCAAGGAGGCTAGAGTGGGGTGTGTCACGGAGAGGCAGGCACATGAGGACGCGGGAGTCGAGAAAGAAGGTTTGAGGGGGTTTGTCCGTGATCCAGAAGGTGTTGTAGTCATTCGTTAAGAAGTCCACCTCGCCGCACCAGCTGTAACTTACTCGGCCGACAATTGTGTAAGAGTGTCATCGATGCACGTGTGTGTAGACATACAATGTCCGCGATGACGGCCAAGAAGAACAGAAGATAGAAAGAGTGGGACCGATAGAAGATTTGTGAGGGAGGGAGGGGGAGGGGTCGGTCGTCAAAAGTCAACGGTGATCAAGCGCTTAACCTGACATGTGGATTGAAAAGGAAAAGTTGTAGGGAGAATAGACAATAGATGGTACAGAATAAATCCGATAGCAATAAAAATGATGACGTGATTGGCTGAGAGGCGATCTTACTCGTCGCCGGCAGAGTATACTCGAGTCCAGATTGGCGAAAGGTAATCCAGGTCTGCATTGAGGTAGAGGAGGAGTTGAGGAAGGAGAGCGATGCCAGTGTGTCGGCACACGCGAGGTACGGTACCACAATTAAGTGGTCGTCTCCTCAAGCGTGTTGATGAGATGTATAGGAGTGGGACGCGAATAGGACAAAGCGACAGAGCAAAAAAAAAAGGAGTGTGAAGCAAGATAGTACCGAGGGACAGGCGAGGCACATATTCTGCACTCGTTAAGAGGAGACTTGCGCCTCAAGCACCATCGTCGGTCTTGCGTCGTTGTCGTGTCCGGGGTTGCATCAACCAGAAACCGTATGCTCATCGTCGTCGTCGTCAGACTTCTTCATAATTCCTCCATTCCAGTGCTTGCCGCGCATTGAGATGACCCCAGGTCAGAATCTCACGCAGTCAGGCAGTACCAAAGAATTGTGCGGCGCGGCAGCAGAATACAGTCTGCAGGACCATGTGCGGATAGCGTCACTGACGCAGGAGCCAAAGAGTAAGTCCGTCGGAGAAAAGAGCGCGAACGTCATGTGGATGGATGTTAGATGCGTAATAGATAGCAATGCGAGTAGTCGTAGTCCATGTCATAATAAAACAGATGTCACCTAGGCAGGCGGAGATTTTTCACGAGGAACAGTTAGAATACGCCAGCAGGAGCACCATGCCTCGCTGTGCTGAGCATGAGAGCCTCATTCACACTGCGAAGGCGGTGAACCTCCTGTTCTGCAGCCTTGAGTTGACTTTCCAGCCGAGTCTTCATGGATTCGAGGTACTTGAGGTGGCTGGTAGCTAAAGGGGGGATATCACGATCATGGTGTGCGACGCATAAAAGATGTGCTTACCGCGATCGAGCAACGAAACTTTGCTTGACTTTTGATTCGATGCAGGGAGAGTCTCCTTGAGGCGTGCGTAGCCATCACGAAGTTCATCCCGGCGGCGTTGCTCAGACTCAATGCGTTGTCTGCGAATAGTCTCACGACGACTAGACAATGGTTCTTAGATTGGGACTCCGTCTATAGGTAGAAAAGCTTACGAGTCATTACCACTTGCCTGAGGAGGCATGAATTCCTCGTCCTCTTCGTCGCTCTCGTCCCTGCTCATCTTCCTCTTGTGCTGGGCCCGAGCGGCAGGGCGTACGGTCGGCTGCATGATCGGATTGAAGCGATGTGACCGGGGAACAGTGGCGCCATAGGAGGAGACGTTAGCAAGAGAGCCACCAAGTGTACCAGCACGACTGCGCCTTCCAGAGGGCATGCCATCAGAAGAGAGCTCACCGGTACTCAACTGATAGGTGAGGGAGGGAGGAGAGACGCTCTGTCCATCCTCGGGAGTGTAGGGGCGAGCAGGAGGCGGCGAGTAGGTGTAGTCAGTGGCAGTAGGCAGGTTCAGAGTGGCGAAACTCAGAGGCGACTCGGTGGGCACTGCAAGGGATCATTAATAATGCAAGTACAATAACTTATAACAATACTCACGACCAACAGAAATACCGTAGGCCGGCGACTGAGGGAACGGAGTCAGGCCATAGTCCATACTACTCTCAAGGTAGCTGGTAAGTTGGTCTTCTGGATACAAGGGCTTGTTGTGGTCGAAGTCCATGGTGAAAGCGGTTGTGGCCATTGAGGATGTATGCAAAAAGGTAATGAATCGAGGCGGGCAATGGGATAGACCTAAATAGGGCGACAGACAAAAAAGACATTGTTAGTATAAGGATCATTGTAGTCGATTGATGCTCACTATCAAAAAACAACAAGAAGACCAGGGAAGATGGCAACTGAAATGAAAGGACGGAGGAGGAAAGGGACAAGAAAAGAGACAAGGGGGGAAGAGGTGGGAGGAAACGGTGCAAGGGGGAAAGCCTGCATATATACGTAGAATTTGATCAGTGGCGGGCCATATCAGGCGGTCGTTTCTTGGGGATCTGCCTCGAGGCAGGCCAGACTGTCACCTCGGCGTTTTTCATGGACTCCTTCACACACAGATTGCGTCCCCTACTTTAGGTCGCTCTACTTCCGCTATTGCTAGTGCAATCACACCGTCAATCTTCCATCAGTAGTCGCAATTTCTCTTGTTTATGCCCATTCATCCTTACTGAATAATTCAGCTTCCAGTTCCTCGGCTTTCTACTATCATTGATATCTACATCCATTGTAGTGCAAAGCTAGTTCTTGGGCCGGTACCTGCCAGCCCCATTAGGCAGTTACCCATGATCCGGTTTCTGAGCGTACACTGAGTCGAGTCAACATATCCTTGAACCGGAGACCACAGTGACCATTCGGCGAAACTTCCGGTAATTCGACATCTTCACCGCGTATCAGCATTAGCACTTTGTGCCTGCCGTGCAAGAGCTTCTCCAGCCGTGGCATTCCAAGTTCTCTGGTCAGCGATGCAACGTTTTTTTCATTTCTGCTTAATCAATAATGTATTCTTGTTCTTCCGCTCAATCAAACAAACTCACAAGCTGAGATGCGCAGCAACGTTAATGATCATTTTATACAGACGTATTGATAGAGTGAGTGCCTGGTAGTTTCGACCCAGGAACTCCTAGGAGGACCAGTCTCACACATATAACGACATTCTGTAAGTGACTAGTATCACATGAACAATAATAATTTCCTCGTCAAAATGACCATTTGGGATCGTTGATTTCCAGTCGTGAGAGTCATAACATCGTTTAGGTATCATTAAAGGTATCCGTAACTGTCGAAGGAGAGCTCCCGAAAAAAAGGACAAGAAAAGACCTTGTCCGATATCGGATGAAAAAAAAGCACAACGCCATCAAGCCTTGTCACGGTACCCTATCGATTTTAAGGGAAGTCTTCATATCTGAAAATGATAAGAAGTGTCACCCTCCATGGAAAGGTTCTTGCATATTTGAGTAACGCTCCTAGCACTTTGAGAACCTCCAGGTCCAAAAGAACATGTAAAGCTGGTCAGGTGGGATTATCAATTGGAAATAACAGAAGGACAGAAGGTTCAAAATGAACCTGGCAGACGACACCATCGACAAGAAGCGAAACGATAACACGATATTCCGACTTGGAAATCCTTCCACGCGGAAGGGCATTAGAAAAAGATCCCGAAGCAGTGGAGTCGCAAACTCAGTCTCAACAATCCAAACTTGGCCCACGTTGTTCAACACTATCATTGAACGTGGGATTAGACTGCATTCAGGAAGCAACATTCAATAATTGAAGGAGTCGACCTTGTACCTCACACTTCGCTAGAACTCCACAATCATGATCATCGTACGTACGACTGCAATCACGATTACTAGAGGCCAGGGAAACTTTGACCACCCGCATCCAAATATACGATCATTGCAAGAGGCAAGAGGCTTCAATCGCCAACGACCTGATTGGCATTCGAGGGAGAGGGTGAAATCAGCGTTAGAAATTGCGACCATTGAAATGGCTGTGCAGGCTATATTGAACATGCCAATGCCTATAGATCTGCCCTGGGTTTGTTCAAGTTCATCGCCAGGACAATGAGGACAGCCAAGGTACTGGCCTCTCACGAAAGGGAAGATGCCGCGACCCTAACTGTAGGCATAGAGCACCAAGTATGTAGCGCGTGAGTCTTACATCAGGCGACCTAGATAACGGGGGCAAATCGACCAGGCGACCAGGACAGCTTGAATCGCACCAGCCTGTTACAGGAGCGATCAGAAAAGCCGATGTGACTTGTTCCAGAATCACTCTACGCGCAAGGAGAAAGTTAGAAGACAGCAACCACCCTGAAGCGCGGACCGAGTTGGCTCAACAAGCACCTTGTGGATTGGATTCCGGTTCAAGATGATACGTACCACATTGCGAAGTATATCGATGAGAGGTGGCGCAAATAAAGGAATGTAATCGGGCTATGACATGTGCAACCAATAGAATGTGTACAGGTCGTCAACCGTCGTTACGCTGGTCGAGATTACCTCTGCAGCTTTCCTTGCATTGGGTTATCGAGACGAGCATCGGGTATGTAGTTTGTGACCCATCAGGTGGCTGTCGTGACTGCTGTCATATAGTCACGATGATTCGATGCAGTAATTTCTCGTTCGAACTCCCCCAACCGCAACTAAGTGATGACTATCATGTCCGTGCCTGCCCAACTTGAATTTGTAGGCGTGGATCTCTGGATGGAAAAGACCAGAATCACGATGTCTCCGCAGTTATTTTACAAGTCTCACAAGATTATCCTTCTTGGTCTTTTCTCGGATCTCTGCTATGATCTCCTTCGCAGCAACCTGTCTTCGTCGTCTCTCAATGGGGTTGACAAGTTGTTTCATCAACCTCCTATCTAGCAGGGCTCACGACACCTTGTCATACCATCCTGTGGGATATGCCTTCTTAGCCGAGCCAATTAGGAGCATTCTAATATTCTCAACTTTTAATGGTGCTTCTAGTTTACTTCTATGCTGGGAACGGACCCCCGCGGCGCCGTTTATTCCCAGTCAATTGGCCAAATGCGGTTATGCATCATGACTTGTTTTCGGCTGATCTGTGTCTCCACTGATCTTCTCCTGACCTGCCCGATATTCCGACACATGATGACCAGTTTCACACCACGAAAGTCTAATAGCTGTCCTGATATCTGTCGATCACTTTAAGACGATTGGGTCGACTTTGCCTTTAAGAGACGTCTTCCGAAAGTGTCTTTCAGTTACATGATCAATCATAGGCACCTCAGAACTGTACAGAGTCCGCAGAAGCCTTCGCAAGGCCGCCGTCAGAATGCTTCACCCATAAACAGCGGTGACTGACAAGGGTCGATCTCTCCGCGGTCTTGAGGAGAATGATATCCCTGCAGCACAGAGAAAACACTTTCTTATAACAAGTTAGGAGGCTTTATTATTCATTTAAGTGGTGTCTCACCTCAATGAGTAAGCCTAAATTTATTTCTTATTCGCAGTCAGCTCCAACCCCACTGTCTGTGGGTAAAGTGGTCTAGGTCTTTTTGAACTTTGATCAGCCGATTTCCATGTAGAAGCCATGAGGTTTGCTTATTTAAGCTCGGCTGGAAAGTTATGTGTCATCATACCTTCTGCTTCCTTGAAGTCATTATTGTCTGGTCCTACTTCGATGCTTCGTGTTGCATAATTTCTTATTCGGGTGACATTTTCACTGACTTTGCATGTATCTATTCTGTTGATTGAAACATCAGCTGTGATGCCGATTATCCAGTCAAATGTAAGCTTTGTGATACGCCCAACTTACCGTTTGATGTCTCCTGTCATGATTTTATGGGGATTCAGCATGTGTTTTTCAGGTTAGGTGACTCGCATTCTGTTTAGCATTGGAAACTGAAGTCTGCTATGCGACCTGTCTGTATACAACGTGTTTTTCACACGTGTACGTACTCCATCGATTACGATGCGTTATCCGTTGGCATCTCAAAGTATCTGACACGCTACCATAACTAAGCTATAGTCCTTCAAATTGGATAAGATGCGACATTAATAACTTCAAAATAACTTTGCGAAAACTATAACGTTCTTCCAGTTGAACCCTTGCAAAATAAACATATATATATATGTATATGGCAAACGTATCGAGAGTCTAAACACTAACTAGGCTACGAAGGTCAAAACCTGGCCGGAGGGAAGTTCAGCCGTGCATTTCGTCAAACCCATATTTACTCGCTAATACTGTCTCTCTTCTTCAAGAAGAGGTGATCCCAATTGGCTTGAATTCAAAAAGTAAGAAGAGCATGACTACAAACGATGCTCGTTTGGATCAAGCACGGCGTACATCGTCAAATCAAGTTAACTGCGTTTTGAGGTACTGTCGACCCCCGATGAGCAAAGTCATTAACAGGAGTTATATTCGTCAAGAATCGTTGATAAGGTCATTGTCTCCATCGATGGAGACGTCCTGGTCTGTGAAGGTGAGGAGTCACCGATCCGTGATCTGTGACAACCGAGTGTGTCCAGAAATCTGACGGAGATAGATCGCGACTCCGTCAACGAAGGATGCGATGTTTGTAGAGGAAGAAAACGTGGCTTTGAGAGCCTTTCAAATGTTTGTGCTAGAGAGAAAATAAGAATCGGTAATGTATTCTCCTGGAATCCGGGTTCTTCAAAATACTGGGACGGAGATGTCATCGATCAACGAGGCTAACATGTGATCCGTATGATAGAACATGCTCCACACTGCCTTCGGTCCAATAATTGTCTCCGTGCACCATTCTGCAGCCTCGAGCCACAGCTGCGCCTGCTTACAAGTGGCGATAGAAGAAGGTGGAGAAAAGCGGGTAAGATTGCGCACGGCGCTGTCCGGCTGTTCCCAGAAACACTGTATTCGGTAACCGCCATCGATAACAAATTCCAAATTCCTGCCCAGAGACTGGGCGACAAATACGGTGCAGCAGAAGGAAAAATGAGGAATAATGAACCTCAAATCAAGGAGAAACGCAAGCCCAGAAAAAATGGAGAGAAGACGCGGGGAAAGAGTGTATCAATAGCCGTTTTCAGATGGAGAGGGGCTAGACGCCTCTGAATGGGAATCGCGTCCTCTGCTCGGTTTGTTTGACACTACTTTGAAGCCATCTGGCGCTGGCGACAGAGGCTTGCTGTCAAACATACTCGGTGACGGCGTCTGGGTTGACCCGAGGGATATTTTTTCGTTTATTGCACGAAGCCTTGTCATTTCTGAGTCGAGCTCGTTCAAACGAGTCTGTAGCTCTCGGTTCATCTTTTCCAAGGCAATGATATGATTAGTGGCTATTTATACGAATTGGTTAGAGGTTGCGATTCTTGATAGAAGTTAGTAACAAACCTCGCTCTAACAGAGAGACTTTGGAACTCTTTTGATTGGAGACGGGCAGCACGTCCTTCAATTTCGCGTAACCATCTCTGAGCTCATCGCGGCGCCGCTGTTCTGCTTCAATCCTTTGCCTACGGGTGGCTTCCTTGCGCGTGTTTGCCAGGTTTTCAACGTAAGAAGCACCCATATCGTTATCGTCGTCTGAATCTCGTGAACGACTGCGTCTGCGTCCAGATGAACTGGTTGGTGAGGGCGTAGGGTTGTATCGGACGGTACGATGTACGAGACTGTTTGCTCGTGAGGGCACAGGGGAGTTGGCACAACTGCTGTTAGAGTGGTAAGGGATTCCGTCTGCCGATGTGTCTGATCCGGAAAGAGGGGGGGACAAAGGGTCGTACATATCAGGGGATGGCGGAGGGGGTGAAGTAGAAAGAGGAAGGGAGCCATGAGGCGGTGAAGACGTGCCATACACGGGGCCTGCATATTGATGGGGTGCAATTAGTGAAAGGTTGTGGTACTGCATCTGGCCCTGGTGCTGGTGTTGGAGCTCGAGCTGGTTACCTAGTGAAATGAAAAGAGATTATCAGATGGGCATGGGTTTCGACCAGACGGTACCCACGCGTTGTGTTCACTTGATAGTTTGGGATTTGCTGGGTCCCGTAGCCGACGTTGAACGAAGGATCTTGTTCTCCGTAGAAGTAATTGGTGGTGTTCATGGCAGTGTGATCGTTTGAGATATGTTGCTGATGGTCCATGAAACAAATGGAGGCTGCCGTGCTGGTCGTGGGTGGTCGTTTGTAGTGATTCGTGACTTGCAGGTATCGTTCAATGTTCCGAGGGTCGTGAAGGAGAAAAGAATAGAAGAACTCGGGAAAAAAAGGCCAAGAAACAATGGCACTGTTGCCAACAATGAGATGGGGAGAGAAGAAGAAGAACCAGAAAACTGCGCCACCAACCCTTGTTTGGCTACCAATTCTTCACTTTGTACACGATGCACAATGGCTCTCCTTGACTCAAAAAAAAGACATCCACGTTGATACCATGTTCTTCGCTTTATCGATCTAGTTCGGACCCATGCCTCTGCCGGCAACGGCCCGTTCATGTCGTTGATTAAACATATTTTTTCTGCAATTCACACATAATTTACCATACTTGGTCAGAGTACCATAATCGCACGGAGAAGCACATACTGCAATTCCGCAGCAATCGCAAAACCTTGCATCTTTCTACACATTTACGACAAGCATGTTACGACGACTAGATAAAAAGAGACTAATGTCAACCTCAACGCGATCCAGCCAATTCCTCAGTATCACATCTTATGTCTTTGTACTCGATCCAAAGTTTGCCGCTGCAGTGTCCAAATGCGACCTGAAGAATTCCTTTGACAGGAATGGTCGCTGTAAGTCATTTCATCTTCGCAATTAAGATTGAACTCAAACATGAATGCATGATACATCCCTGGTGATAAAGTCACACAAGTCCAGGAACATCTTGAAATCTTGAGTGGGCTTGACGAGTAGGTATGAATGATCAAAGCAAGATCCATCCGGACGTTAGTGCCTCGATTCGGACTCCGTCCAGTACAGACACAAGAATACCTGGTCAATCAACACGTGGTTTTGTTCCATGTTAGTCCAGGAGAATTATTGGGAAAGGAAGTCAAGCACTTTCAATATTGAGAGTCGATACATGCTGGCAAGTGACTTCAAGACGTAATACCAGCGAAACCAATTCAAGGGCGAATATATACATAATAACATTCAACAACCGGGCGCCGAGATGGTCAATAATTCAATGATGCTAGGCGCGCCGAACACTTGAAGTGAACATTGACAATTCTATTGACAGGGATAATGAATGTTCCCTAATTAGGCACCAAACTCTCACTCTCACACAATCAACAACCTGAGGGATCTTCATTGTGGGTGCAGGCCAGGGCTTTCACTGACGTTGTCTGCGGTTTCCCGCTAATTGATTTTTTGCTCGTACCCCTACGCAACTAATTTCGTTCTGACGATGCACACTGTAACTTTTTAAACTTGGTACGCTCTCTAATTGACTGTACAGCTTTTTTCAAGAGTGTATTTATGCAATCGTTCTAGCACGGCCTACTTATTATTGATTTCAACGCTCCCAGACGGTGACTTTCGGCGCTCCTCCTTGGTCTCAAAGAGACCAATCTGATTTTTTCAACATCATGACATCCGATGCTTACGCTGCTGACGCCAATGCCAACTCCTCAACCGTCAATCCAAAATATCTATCATCACTACCTTCTATAACCGCAATATCACCAACATGGGCACCACCCAAATCACCTCTGTCACCTCACCGTCTCGCGAAACTCGCAAACGCACTCGGAGTGTCTACGCCCACGCCTGCAACTCACCCGTCTATGCCTTTACTGTCTCGTTCATTTTTGGAACCGCCCACTGAGTCTGAAGCATCCCGACGGTCTACAACGCCATCTACTGTCTGTTCATATGCACCACCGGTTTCAAAATACCTTCTTCATGTCATTCCACCCATGCACCTTTCTCACGATACCGACAATGATACCAATATGACCCCCCCTCCTTCCAGCGCATCAGGATACCATACCCAATTCCGAAGGGGAATTCTAGTCCCTATTCATTCGAACTTGCAATCACAACTGAACGCGATTGCAAAGGAGTACGCCCTTCCGAGCACCGCTGGTCTGATCCTCTACCTCGTGTCCTCGGTCAAGAATTCTCAGTCTAGTTTGACGCTTGGGGTTTCTCCCGATGAATTACATGAACCCGGTCCCCGACTATCAGAGGATATTTGGAGACATCTATGGACGCGCGTGTTAGCATCAGAACAACGTGATGATGTCCTTATGCCTCCTCCGCTGAGGAACCCTCTCGGAATGTCTCTAGGAACACAATCAACCCCGTATCTTCCCCAGGAATCAAGTCGTCAGTCTCTTCGTCCTTTCTTGTCTTCCGGTCCGGCAACCCCTACAAATTTCTCGTCTCGCCATTTCCCTACATCTCCAACGACCCCATCAACAGTTTCAGACCTCCGTTCAATTACTAGATCTGCTCCACCATCTGAATCCTCAGCAACTGATTCAGAGACTCCAGCAACTTCGCCGGGTGCACCATCAATCATCAAGGAACCTGACACCCACGCGATCTCGTTGGACCTTCCAGGATTGATGTCACCATCCATTATCCCTATCGTTGCTAAAGTTGAATTTGATATTGACCCTCGAAAAGCAACATGGTATGAACCATGGCTCCGCAGCCGAAGATTGAACCATGCTAAACGTGCGGAGAGTCGTAATGGGCGACAAGCAATCCAAGGAGACACTGAGGGTAAATTAGATGGCGCTCATGATGAACATCCTAGGCATATAGGTCTTCTTATTGGGAATAAGGAAGCTCAGAGTACAGTGTCTTTGACTCTGCATTCAGTCGAAGGAGGATTGATGATGGAACCCGCCACAATGCCAGTCGTTGCACCGACTTCGGAAGGGTATCAACAACTCGATGAACAAGAAGAGGATGTAGAGGAGAATGGTGGATGGTCAGATGATTCTGCCGATGACGAGTTCGAATCTACGGCACGTGTCGCCACTCTGACACAAGAGAACCATAAAGATGTACTTGCCGACGTTTTCGGTACAGACGCAGAGACCTGGGCTGAGATGAGCAGTTCCTCTCCACGCAAGTCGAGGCGCCAAACCAATGCCGATATCGTTGATCTTGCCCTAAGCGCTGCAGACCTCACTGCGTTACCTAGCCCTACCGAGTCTGAGTTTGAAGAGCTCGGAAATGAGGAAGACGAAGTTCAGGCGTTGCTGGACCAAATGGCAAGGCCAACCTTGTCGGTTTCTATGCCGACGTCACCCAGTGACACGGCGTCATCTTCGCCAATCACAGGCAACAAAAAGCATATACCTCCGCCACTAAACCTTACTGCCAACCTACCAGCTAAGGACTTGGCCATACCCATTAGGTCTACCCCTTCCAGTGCCAGCAGTTCTGGCTTGGCATATTTACAAGACGACGAGGTGTCGCCTGAAGAGAACAAAGAGGAAGGTTTTGAAAAGGACTATACAAGAGTGAAGAGCCCTGCAGAGTCATTGAAGAGGGAAGGTGCAGTGTTCGATGATTTTCATCTTGGTTTGGACCTCACGGAAGATGTGAGTGACATTTTTGTATCGCTTCGACGTTCGTTTTAATTGAATTGGCTTTTGGGCAGTATGATGAGAGTGACCCGAACGATAGACGCCATAGCCAGTTTCTTATGATGGCTCAACTTGATGAGATTGAAAGGACGATGGCCCAGTTGTCGCCCCGTATCCTACAAGATGATTCAACAGATGAGCAACAAAAATATTTACCATTGTCACCAACCACGATGACACCCTCGTCTGGCAAACTAAATACGGACTTCTATCCTCCTTCTCCTCGCCTGTCTCAGGATCTGGAGGTTCAGTGCGTATATGCCAACACAGGTCCTTATCTAATCTGACGATATATTCACAGTAGTTCACCTCTATCTAATCCACAAGCAACCTGGCCATCGACGCCTTTTGCCTTACTTCCAAATGTACCTTCCCCTCAACGAGATGATGTTCCACCATCGCCCCCCAGCCTAGCTGTCAATGGCGTTACAGCTTCTGCACCTAGACCGTTTATATCAAACTCCTCTGGCAAAATGTCAGAAGAGAGTGAATTGTGGAGTCGCGAACATAGACGCACTTTTTCTTCGAAACCGTCTATTGATGAGAATTGTGACCCTATCATCCCCCTATCGCCTGATCCGTTCGGAAGGTTTGCGTCAACTCCACCCCCGCCCCCTGGGGAACAACCAAGTTCTGCGTACTGGGAGAAAGATGCTATGCCAGACATTTCAAATATTTCCGCAGTAGATATCCCTCCACCCATCGATAGTCCTGATGGCAGGAAACGCAGCAACTCTTCAGCTACTAGTCGTTTTTCCGCTGACTCGATCACGGGAATCGAGGCGAATTCGAAGCTAAACCGGCCAAACCTGATGAGCGTCAATACGATAAAGAAGCTTTGGAGGAAAAACACCAAGAATACTTCATCTAAGCTACCACCGATCCCATCTGGCTCTTCCATTACTTCTTTACCTCCTGTGCCTGTCCAATCATCGCCAGGTAAGTCAGATGAACCCCAGGAGAGTTCCAGATCCGGAAGACTCTCACCACAACTTTTATCTCGTCCATTGCAAGGCATGCTGCCACCACCTGTACCCCAGGCCCCTCCGCAGCAACTCTCAGTTCCAGTTATGGCTCAAGAGCTCAGGACAGTCTCCCAATCCCAGTCACTGTCTGAAACATTGCAAAAACCGAGGCCGCCACCCCAAGAATCGGTACCGCCAGTTCCTCCTAAAACACAATCGCCAATGCCTCATTTTCAACACCTGCCATACCATTCCTCTAAACAACGACCTCCTACTCCT
>QLON01000775.1:0-10586 GCA_003313675.1 Termitomyces heimii
GCCCCAGAAGCATCCAACCTAGCATAGGGAATCCCCAGACTTGTTCTCTTTGGATCTCCCTCTGCCAGCTGTGTGACTGAGCCATAGCCTCCAGAGGTCATCCTTACAAAGACTGCTTGCTTTATAAAGTGGCAAAGTACTACAAGGATTGCATCATGGCCATTGGAGTCTGGCAACTCTATAATATGATTCATAGAGAGGGAAGACCAGGATTTTTTGCCAATTGGTAACAGTTTGAGGAGCCTAAAAGGCTAGTGTCCAAGTACCTTGGCATAGTGACAGGAATTGCAAGAATATATATACCAAATGATGTCCTTCTTTGCCCCAGGCCAGAAGAATATCTGATTAATGAGTTGGAGGGTCTTCCTGATATTAGGGTGGCCACACAGCTTATGATCATGATTCTGCCATAATATATCAAGGCAGAGTTTGCCATGGTCTGAAATGTAGATTTGTCCATTTCAGAGTAAGAGTTTCTGGTTGGGTAAAAGGGTGAAGGAAAGGGGAGTGGATATACCATCCACAAATTTCTCCAGCATACTTTGGAGGTCATGCTTGCAGAAGTATGAGTTAATCAGGGCACTCTAAATCTGATTCAGGGGAGATTCTTCATTAAGTAAAATACAGTATTGATTTGTTCAAGAGAAAGAACTACACAGTGGTTGAAGGCATTTTGATCTGCCTTGAAGGACTTCTTCAGATATATGTCAGAGCACCTAGTAAAGGTGTTAAGCTTTGCACTAAGTCATCTGAGTTAATAGTTGATGGTAAAGTCATACTCAGACAAGGTCTTAGATCATTAAGCCTATCTCTGACTAAGTTGCTTTGTGGTAGTGAAGTACTGCAAATTGTTGTGATCAAAGTAGACTTGGATGCAATGTTGGACTCTTTCAAAGTAAGCATGCCATTGTCAAAATGCTTCTATAATCACAAGAAGCTCCTTGTTGTAAATGTTATAATTGAGCTTGGTGGAAATCATAGGCTGAATCAGAGAAGATTAAGATGTCATTCAGGTATACAATGACAAAAATGTTGTTCATGTTATGGAAGATGTTGTTTATGAAATATTGAAATGTAGCAAAGGAATTAGTTATTCTGAAGGGCATGATGAGGTACTCAAAAAGACTATACCACATCCTAAATACTGTCTTCCATTCAGCTGAGTCAGGTAGAGATTGATAGAAAAGCTTAGCTCATTAGTGAGCATAAGTTCATCTTCATAGTATCATGTAATGGGTTGGGAGAAAGTGGATTAGCCATCAATGAGTTGAACTTCAGTGGGTTTTTCCAGGTCCTTGCCCAGAAGTGCTAAATCATAGCTAACAAATGTTCCAATGGTGCCACTATTAATCAAGGCTGGGTGAGTTTTGCCAGTGGATCAGAATGTGATGTCAATAACAAATAATTTGGCAGAGCTAGAGTGCAAGTGTCTTATAGTTTCTAGAGTTCTTTCAAGGCTATTAGAGGCTGGCTTAAAGTCAGGAATATGAAAGTCAACTGAGTGATGCAAGAGGAATGGGTTCCAGCTAAAAGTTATTTTTAAGTAGTGCCAATTGATCTTGGAATTGATGTTGTGGAGCTATAAGAGTTCTAGGATAAGGAGGAGACTCCTATGCAGTTTTGTTATCAACATCCAGAGTTTTCTGCTAGTTCCATCTTCAAAAGTTAATAAGACATAGGAGCAATGAGTGATGTTTCCTGCAGGGGAGACTTCATCATTAAAGAGGCAGAGCTGGGTTAGCTGAATTCTCCCAAGTATAGAGATATGGATTTTGGGGTTGCCATCTGGTATTGCTGTTGGTGGTTGGGCTTCTTTTGGGTTATTATACAAGAAGCTGTTTTACTTAATCCTCCTAGTAGCATTAGTCAATCTGTGTGATAAGGCTCTTGAGACTGTTGTAGATGGTCTATTTTGGAGCAATTCAGAGAATCTCATGAAAGTGTTTAAGGAGGGCTTTGTAGAGCTAAAAACATAAAGCATTGTAATTCTAGCTTGTCTCATAGGCCTGCTTAGGTTGACTCTCTGATCATGAAGCTGCTCAGTTTCTCTTGCTATGTTGGCTCAAAACAATGTGCCCACCTTCGATAAGAGACATATGCACCAACCTGTCCCAATCTGCAGGGTACTTCTCCTCCTTCTTGAACTGCACTATGAAGGTTATGAAACATTTTCTGGAGCTCATTTGGAGTGATACTAAGTTTCTTTCAGCTTCAGCAATGGTATTGTAAACTCCAAACTTACCAGAAAATTTGGTCATGAAGGCCTGCCAATCCAAAAACAGGGGGCATTGAGGTTTGTATCAGAGCAGTGCAGTGTAGTAGTCCAAGATAAAGGCCACTCAGGCCCTGTCTGAAATATATGTGTAGGGTTTGCCTTGGAAGGTGTTTAGGCATTATATAAAGAAGATCTGCCACTTCTAGGAGTTGCAATTACTGAATGGCTCTGGTTTTTGAATATCTAAATGCCTTTCATGTGCAAGCATGTTATGAATTGCTCCCTGGTCCCCAGGTGGAGAGGGGAGTTCTATGGTCCAGAGTGAAGTGAGCATATGGAGTAGTTCAAGAGCTTGTTGATATAACTGAGGGTATGAATGAATTCTTCATTGTTGTTGGATATGGAATGGCTTCTTTCAAGTGCAGGGATAGGGAGTTTTTCCAGGACTTGTCTCTAAGTATAAAAGGTATTAGTGCCAAAGACTGAGTTTGCCCAGGGCCATGCTGACAGCCTTATCTCACATGTGGCCACTTGATTGAATAGCTTACCAATGGGATTGAATTCCTAGAGGAGGGTGGAGGCAGTGTTTAGGTTCTGTTGGTGTTGTTAAGTGGGTCCTAGGAGAGAGTCATCCATGGGTCCTAGCATTTCCAGAGGTCCTTGGCATTGCATGTGGAATAAGTAAGCCAGATCCTCTGAATCCTCAAATCTTCTGGAAAATAGCAAGATGTAGATCTTATCAACTAAGTTGTTGTAAAAGTGACCTCTGGAGGCTGTGGCTCAGTTACACAGCTGGCAGAGGAAGATTCAAAGATGCATTAATAAAGGTAAGATAGGTACAAATAGTAAGGGGCTAACCTGGTAGAGGGAGATCTAAAGAGAACAAGTCTAATGATTCACTCTGCCTGTTGATAGAAAATATTCTGAGGTTAAGTCATGTGATAGTCACACCATAACTTCACACTATGATATCATGGTATGACATTGTCATGCTGATGTCACACTGTGTGATTGATGTGACTGATATCATGGTTATGGTCATGTCACAGTGGGAATTGAATTACTTTTGATAAGGGCTTCATCAGATGTAGCAAAGGCTTTCAACTAATAAGGAAGTTTATTTCTACAGTTCAGCCAGTGAAAAGTTTGATGAAGATAATTGAAGGCAGGTGAATTAGAGTGAAAAGGCCTGAAAATTGGAAGAAAATATGGAGTAAGGGATCTCCAGTAGAGTGGTTCCCTGATAATTGTGCAATTCCTCCAATAGTGCTAGTTCACCCTTGAGAATCTGGAGGGTCCAAAGAGAGAGGAAGAGGATTCCTTGCTCCTGAAGCTTGTGAAACATCAAGATACAGTCAACTCAGATTTTGAGGGGGGGGGGGCAGTAGTAGTGGGTTGCCCCAGGCTCCATAAGAGAGCTTGGGCCCTTTGGGAGGACTCTAATTCTCTAATTCAGAGATTCAAAGCTCTCTAACCCATAACCCCAAGGCAGTGCTGGAACAGCCATGAAAAAACCAATGTGGGCTGGCACTAGAGGTCCTTCTGTATAAGGCTGACTAAAGGGGCCAGATACAGGTTGAGAAGCCAGTGTATGCCAGTTAAGCCTTGGTCTCAGGCTACTAAGGGAGCCATGGCATATTCCATTAGGTCAATTAACCAGTATTGATTCCCATGTGGTGCAGCAAGTGCACCTATGGGGTTTTGATAGGTGGAAGTTGTCAGGAGAACTCTGACATTGTAATTGTAGATAGGTCAGCCACATTGGTTGATGTTGTAGAATGTGGCAGCCCATATAGGTTGTGTGTAAGTCACCATTTTCAGGGGATCCAATGCCACCACACTCTTCTGGGCATGATCACACCAACCCCTGCCTCCCTTCTTTTCTGATACCTGACTATCAATGATATGATTACTAGGCTTTTCTGAAGTCACTACTCCTCACCAACCAGACAATGCTCAATTACTCTCAACACCATGTAAATACCACTCTGCATAACTGCCCCACAGCTTCCAACTCTCATGCAATTACCTTGCCACCCAATTATACCAAGGCTTGATCTTCTCCAGTGCACAATCACTCCTGAAGTCTGAGACATCCTGTAAGTACTTATGAAGTAGCTCCATAGTCAGTCAGTACAGTAGTCTTGATATTTGCCTCACTTCTCTAGTTTGTCTATTTACTCTCAATCTTCTCCATAATTCTATTTTATCAATTTTATTCCATTTCTTTCCTGAATTGATTTTATCTTCTCTTCAAGCTCATTTTCCATTTTTGCCTCATCTTGTCTATTGCATCTATCCTCATCTCTATCTCTCTTAGCTCCCTCTTTTCTCCATTTTTCTTTTTCCTTGACTTAACTCAGCTCTAACTTTTGATTTTTCTAATTTCTCCTCTTTAATCCTATTCTATCATTTTACTAACCTCTCTTCTCCCTATTGATGTGAAATTAGGTTATTTGGACTAGTCTGAATAGAGACAATCACAAATGAACTAGCTTTCATTAAGTTCTGGGGCTAAATTACACTTCACAAAGTACTTTTATGAAATATATAGGTGGGTAATAGAGTTTATTGATCTTCAGTCAATGCAACCTTAGTTACACCAAAAGAAGGTCCAAAAAGCATATCAAACTATTGACCTGAAGTATACTATTGCCTTGGGCCTAAGATATTCACTCCCTGGGGATTCTGAGCATGGGCAATCAGCAACCTGCTAAATGTCACAGAATCTCCCTCTATTTATGTTATTTCCCCTCCCTGTGATGCATGACATTTTCCAGTTATTCTGAGTAATTTTCTGGTTATTGGGCCTCCATTTTTCAGTCCCAAGAGACTTGGTATAAATTTTCCTGGCCAAAAGAGGGTTCTCTAATATTTTTAGTGCTCTAATTCTGTAAGTCATTAATATCTCCTTCAATTCTTCTTCAAATGCCTTCAGACCTTTTCCATCAGGTGCAAATTGATCAGAACTTTCCAGAGATACCAAACACAATAGGGTTTGGTGGCCACCTAGTTAAGATATAAGCATTTTACCAACACCTGCTCAATTTTCCTCAACAACTAAATTTAGCTTTTTCCATCAAATCACTGATTCCTCTATCAGTTCACCACAGAATGCTATCAGAAAACTTCCATTATTTGTGGACTGATTAGGCAATTAAAATGATACCCAATATGTAGGGGTTTACCTGTAGTCCTGCTGAGATATGCTCATTTTATTGTCAAGAGATAATGCTAAATTGATGGCCTTGCACAGCCACAACCCCATTTAGCAGTAGATTATCTTATCAGTTGATGCAATCATATCTTTGATGATGCCATCAGATGCCATCAGATCTCATCACATTCCATCAGATCTGCAGTGATTGCCTTGATTTATCATTCGTGCACCAACCAATAGCTCTATTGAGAATGCTCAATGTTTATATAAGATAAATCACCTAATCTCCAGAACCTGAGCAGGGTTACATGATTATAGTCACATGGTAGAATTGGGTGTGCATTGGATCAAAATACTGATAAGCTGATTTCTCAACATCTAGGCCACCAATAAGGCTAATCTAATCTGGGTTGGAGAGGGAAATTAAAGTGGTTCTGGCTATATCATTTGCTTACAGTTTTCAGCAGAAGTCTATGTTTATTTAGACTTTTTAATGATCAATAGCTTTGTCATGTCTCACAGTTTGAGACTGACATATCACTATTTTACTTCTTGTTCATTTCTTACTCTATTGTTTCACCAACCTCTCTTCCCCCTATTCTACTTCCTGTCAATTTCTTCCTGTTTTGTCCTCCTCCTTTCTTTCTCTGATCCAATCTTCTTTCCCTCTCTTTACTCAATTCCTGCTTCCATCTCAACTCTGCTTCTCCATCTCAACTCTATTTCTCCATCTACTTATTTCTGTTTTACCTACCATACTCCTCCCCTGCTTTCTTGGTTCCCTTTCCCTTTTTTCCATACTCCCTACTTTCTCCATAGTTCTATTATCTCCTTTACCCTTCACACTCTCCTTGGTGCCTAACCCTGAAACTAACCCTGGACCTCTGTGTAAGCCTCCCTTTTCAGTGAGAAACAACTAATAGGTTCCTACTCAACAGAGTGAGCCCCTGGGTCAATGGGACCTGACATAATATCAAGACTCCCCTTACTGGTCATGACAGGATCAAGACAAATACCCTACAGCCAATTTCTCAAGTAGTCAGGCCTTACTCCATACCATAACTTGTCAGGCATGGTGTTGTCAACAACAGATGTCTTTGTTTTACTGTGCAGGTGCACCACTGTAAGGTAGAATTTGTCCCATAGGGATGGTGGACATTTTAAGGCAATCTGCATTGAACGAGCCTTCCCCATCAACGTGCAATGCATATGCTCTACTTGGCCAATGTGGACAGACATATATGGGGTGCCAACTTCTAGAATTATGCCCCTCAAGCTATACATGCAATGATTACATTTAGGAGGCTTTGAGGGGAACACCATCTGGAGTATTGCCTGGTAATTTATGTGGCCCAGTCTCCCATGCCAGGTTTCAATGTTAGGTGAGGCATGGGTGGCAAATAGCAAATGTGTAGTGTCCAACTTGTTATCAATCCAATGAAAAAAAGGAACCAAAGATAAAAGATTGGATGTAAGTAAACCAAACGGACACACATATAACAATGACATTGTAAACCAATACAACAACAACAAGCAAAAAAAAAGAAGTTACAAAAAGCAGACAACAGACAAAGAAAACCAGATTGTCCAAAGACGGCCCCGCCGCGACCCGATCCCAAATCCCAAATCTCTAGTCCCTATATCCATCCTCACCATTCCCACTCCAATTCTCAACTGACCTCGAAATCAAAGAAGGAAAAAGATCGGCACCGCTAGCCTCAACCGCACTCTCCTCCGGCTGCGGAGACGAAAATTAATGTATCCGCAAGACTTCTTTCATTGAATTCGCCCTGCCTTCCAAATCCACGTCCAAGTCCAAATCCACCGCGCCTACACCATCGCCCTCCTCGTTCGGCCTGCTCTTGGGTGGCAGAGACGCCTGTGTCTGCCACGGCGCCTGCGTCGTCGTATACGTGCTCGAATGCCGACGAGGACGTGGTCTCACGGCTGTTTTTTGCTTCTGCTTCTGCTTCTGTGACGCGTCCTCAGTGTCGGTGTGTGCCTCCTCCCCGTACCCGCTGCCGTTTAGGTGCTTCTCCGTCTCAGCGTACACACCATCTTTTGACGTCTCGGAACATGCAGTATTAAGACTTACACTCTCCCAATCGACTTTCCTCTCAATCCCGACCGAACCGTCTAACACTTCCCGATCACGTTCCGCATCCACATCCTGTTCGCGTTCCTTCGCATCACCCTCCGCACTACCATCTTCCTGCCCTCTCACATCCACATCCACATCCACATTATCACTCTCCACCTCCCTTCCCTCCGGACGAAACCACGCTCCATCAAAATACCCCGTCGGTTCCGTACTCACACCCGCACCTGGATTGCCCGCAGCCGCCCCACCAGCATCAGCACGGTGTACATGCACCGGCGCGCCCACCGCGGGATTAATCAACGGATTAACAGGCGGCGGACCGTGCCCGGGGCGGCCCCAGAACGCACCAGGGGACATCGTCGCGCCTGGCGAAAAGTTTGCGAAGGCTGACGCAGAAACCGAGGCTAACGTTGAGGCTGAGGCTGAGCTGGCGCTGGCCGCGGAGGCGAAGGAGGAGGCGGTGGCAGTTGAAGGCGGGGAGAGCGGGGTTATCCCGAATGGAGATGGGTGCGTGTGCGGGTGGGATTGGTGGAGCGGGTGTGAAGGACGAGTGTGCAGCGCGTGCACGTGGGGGTGGTGTAAAGGTGAGACGTGTATTGGACTCGGGAGAGCCTGTGCATACGATATGTAGGGGCTCATGCCCATGCTCATGTTCATGACGGACTCGGAGATCCAGGACCTGGTGGGAGAAAGTTGAACGGCGGCATTGAGGGCGTGAGTGGGAGGTTCGTTGGCGTTAGTCGATGCTGGTGCTGGTGGTGCGACATTGGTGGTGCGAAGAGGGGCGATTGCGGGTGGTGGAGAGATGGAAACCCTAGAATTCCGTGTGGGGAGTGTGGGTGAGTGAAAGTTGTTACGTGCGGGGGTGGAGGGAGAGCAATGGGCCCAGGATGACGGGTTGGGGAACGGTGTTTTCGAAACTTGAGGTTGAGAGAAGGCGGGATCGGGTGAGCAGCGTTGGTGTTGGCTCTCGTGGTCGAGGTCGGTTGGCAGACGTGGAAGGCGCAGAATATGAAGGCGACGGATCCTCAATTGACGCAGACAGCCGTCTATGTCGCTCAAACGAGAACGGGAGGTGCGAATTGTCGTTCGAACTCGCCGACGTCGGAGCAGACACCGAAGCCAATGAAGACGAAGACATCAACGACCCCCTCGAGGCTATCGACGGAGGCTTTGTCAAAGACGTTGACGTCGATCTGGACGCACTACTCGGTGCCGGTGCAGAATAAGTGGACATGATCGACGCCACTCTTGTCGAACTGGAGACACAAGACGTGCCAAGGTCGAGGTGATGGCTCGAATAAGGGATTGTTAGTTGTTTGTTGGGTGATTGAGAACGACAGTTGTCTTGTTTGATACACTCTCGTCGTTGGCAGAGAGATGGCATTCGTGCGAGCGTCAGGTGCACTGCGGACAGAGGGTGCAGGTGAGATGGAAGCCGGTGAGGTAAGAGAGGTAATAGGGAGCTGGTTTAGCTGTGTAAACTTGTCGTCGTTGACTTTGAGAGTTCGTCCGTTGTAAAGTAAGTTATGGGAATAAAGATGAAACCGACTCTGGAACACACCCGTTGAACATTTGCACTGTGCGCTCTGCATCTCATTCGGTTGCAAATGTAACAGTTCCAAATCCACGAGACCGGCCGTCTTGACCGAGGGCCACATCAGCGCGCATGATTGTCCCCGCCCGGCGAAAGAGGTCCTTGAGGTCCTGCCATTGACAATGAAAGGGGAGCTACAAATAAATAAGAAAAGCACAACTGGCACATGAGAAAAAGACGCACATTTCCAACAAACAAGCTCCTCAACGACCAATTCGCGGGAAAATTATGATGCAGCTCCGACAATGCAGGATATTCCATCGCATCCTCCTCGCGAGGAGCCGAGACAATTGCAGGAGGATGATTTGCATCATAGTCCGGCGGTAATGGATCAGGGCGTACTTCAAGTATTCTGTTCTGCCACGAGTATCCGTTGAAGAGATCTATGGCGCGCCCTGCATCTGCAGCGGTTGAGAGAAGGACAGTGGATTGGTTGTCCGGACCGAGGGAATACGTACGTTTCCCACAGAGTTGGGTGCGGCGTGCGTCGGGAAATGTCACGGTCACAACTGCTAAGTCGCGTATACGATGGTAATCTTCCACTTGTTTGCGTCAACACCTCGTCGGTGCCGCTTCCCCTTGAGTAGCGTCCGCTGGGTCTTGAACAACATCCGTCTTGAAAAAACGTCTTTTTGATTTACTGCCGTCGCGGGCACAGCTATAAATTGATGGTATTCTGGTTGCTCTCGTCGATACTGGCATTTGAAGTTGTCTACATGATCAAAACACTCTGCTCTTGAACTTCGTTAAGGAGAGGCCAATGCGCAAGCGTACAAATCTCGTTGAAATAAACAAGACATTCGAAGATAACCTCAGTACCTCACGCAATCCAGACGACATTACAACTTACCTGGACAACTTATAAAAAACCCAGCCAAGTCACAAGCTACTCGGCACCAGCAGACGAGAACTTTGTGACGGATTTTGTGCCTTCTGAGATGGCAGTCTGGATCTCACGGTGAGACTGCTGAGTTTTCTATCAATGAACATCAATAAACAAATCAAATGATGTAATCGACGAAGTAGAAGCCTCGACGTCGTTGACGAAGCTGTTGAGGCTCGAAATTATATAACGACTTGAGTTTGTCGTTCAGTTTCCTTTTATTAGATCTGAATGGACATGGGCAAACATGCTCTACGCACTGCCCTTCCCGATTCCAATTGACGTCTCGCCCTTGCGTTCATGCACACGTGTTGCCATGACCACGCACAAGTGCACGCAGCCCCATTCAGGATAATCCGCTCTCCCCGCCCTCCACTGCAATCGCCTCCTCCTTCGCCTCCGCGGCCAGTGCCAACTCGGCCTCAGTGTTGGCCTCAGCCTCAGCCCTCACGAATCATCTTCGTCTCTGGAGTTTGGACTGCGGAGATTGCTTGATTCTAGTCAGTGTCCTCTCTTTCGCACCAGGCTACGACATGATCCATTTTCATAATCATATGATGCGTTGTACGTACAAATTGATATACTGTGGATGTTTCAATGCTAAAGCAAAATTTAGATTAACCTATGACT
>QLON01000776.1:0-22954 GCA_003313675.1 Termitomyces heimii
GTCAGGATGTTCCTCCGGCGGTGAGCCGCCACCAGCCTTCCCAGCAGGTCCATACCGCGCTCCACCCCGGGACTTCCCACCGCCACTGGCAACCCTTTCTACAGGAATGAGAGCACCACAGCAGCCCTGTCCAGGAGCAGGCGGTGCTCCTGGGCCCAACCTGGGGACATTAGTACCAACCCGATCGCAAGGAGGGGATACTCACTGAGGGATGCCATACACCCAATGACCACATCCTCATAAAGGGCCTCAACCAGCCCCATCCTTGACGAACCCGGTCCTAGGAGCCCTGCCTGAGCACCGACTTCCTCCCAGGCCACCCTCACCTCCCTCAGTTCCGGGATGACCACCTCATATTCCACTCCCTCGTGCCCCTCCTCCTCCTGGCCGCCCTGCTCCAAACGATCCGGCTAGGCCCCCACCCCGACACCCAGCAGCTGCCTGGATAAGGGGGAGAAAGTCGCCAGAGAAAGGCGCGCTAATGGAGACGGGGACAGGGGTAACCGTGCCCTCTTGGAAGGCCCTGGGGAGGGGCTGGGCAATGCCCGCCTCTTCCCCTTGTCCGAGCGCCCCCCAAGACCCTCATGGCTGCCGGCCCCGGCCCAGGTCACCTGATGGGTGATCAGGACTACAGGGCGACTCTGCCCCCCCACGCGACTGCCCCCCCAGCCCCCCAAACCCCCACCTGATGCCTCCGCGGATGCCTCCTCCACCAGCTCCACCACCCAATCCTGCTCCTCGACTCCCATCCTCCAGATAATCCCCCCCAGTGGCCACCCCTGCTCCCAAGAAACACAACATGCCCTCCATAGTGCCAACACGGAACACCGCTTGTGGTTGAGGTGGCACGCCTCACACATGGCCGTGTCCCGGCAAGACAAGGGGCCCAGGACCTCGAACAAACAGGGGACCTATCGCTGGGCACAGTGCAAACACTGCGCCAAAATCAGCAAAGAGACCCAGAGCTTGAGACCACTCACCGGTCCATTGCTCATACACCAGGCGTGAGCAGGCAGACCTCGGAGCCTTTCCAGGGCCTCCCTAAATTGTTCTTGAGTTACGGCTGCCCACGCAATGCAATGACTCTCCAGGACCTCGGAAACGGCCCCTATCGCCATCCTGGAACAACAAAAACGAGGGGTGGACAGCCTAGGACGGGGAGGGGGTTGGACAGTTTTCCATGCAAAGGTAGGCGCGGGACGACTTGGCTGGGGCTCCGGGGGGACACCGGGGCCCGCATCAGGGGCAGGCTCCAGGGGGACACTAGAGCCTGCATTGGGGGCAGGCTCCGGGGGCTGACTAGGACCCGCCTCCGGGGCAAAATTAAGGTGTAGTTCTGGAAAAGGAAGGTCAGTCGGAGTAAACAGTCAATGTGGCGACACTTATGTTGAACGAGCATGGCCACATGCGCTCGGTATCACGCGTCCCGGGCCTCCCACGTGGCCAGGGGGGCCACTTCATTAGTCGCTGGGGGCATCGGGGAATGTGTCGGTGTGCGCGACATGAGTGAGCTGATGGTAAAATTTTTTTTTGATACATGGCAGGTCAGGTGCCGAATCCCACAATTGGACCCCAGACCAAACCACCGGTTACGTGCGCCTCGGAGGGTCTTGGCGCTGAGGGGGGGGTAATGTCACAACCCCTTCCGGAATTCCCCGGAACAACCCTGGGACCTCACCTGGGACCCTCTCCACAACACGCCCCACCCCTGCAACTACCGACGCCGCCACTAACTTGCATCACAACTGACATCAGCCAACCCCCTAGGAACCCTGCTTTGCGGACCCTGGGATCAACTGCCATCAACCGCTGGACCCTGCTACCTGCTTCCAGCCATCACGCATCACAATTTCCCTGTGCCAATTGATTGCGCACCCCACATGCGCGATCCCAGTATACAGTCCTGGCCCGTTACTCAATGCCTTCCAGAAACCATCCCAGACACCCTGGAACCCTGAGACCCGACCCTGTAGTACTTATAGCATAGTTCACCGCTGTATTCGCTAGTCTTGATATTACCTGAACTGTTGCGTGCCCTTTGTTTAACTGGTACGCATTGACTGGCACGCTTTGACTGGCACACTGGAATAATCATGTGCTTTAAGTTTGGTATGCACTTTGCGACTCTAAATTTACTAACCAGGCCTTGTCTTAGAACCTCTGGTTCCGACTCAACCCCCGCCAACTCCCAACCCCCACAAAACCCCGAAACCCCTGGATCAAGTTCCATTTCCCTGGGACCACCCCCCCTGTTCGCGTCTTGAACCCCGGAGCCTTAACCCCAGAAGTTCCAGACACCCGAGTATCCGTAGATCAAGTCTGCCTCATAAGGGCATTGCTTTCCCGGAAAGCCCCCGAATCAGCAGAACCTGACACCAGTGCTCTGAATATTAAAGTGAAGAAATTCAACCAAGTGCAGGTAAACAGCAGGAGTAACTATGACTCTCTTAAGGTAGCCAAATGCCTTGTCATCTAATTAGTAACATGCATAAATGGATTAACAAGATTTCTACTGTCCCTATCTACTATTTAGTGAAATCACAGCCAAGGAAACAGGCTTGGCAGAATCAGCAGGGAAAGAAGATTCTGTTGAGCTTGACTCTAGTTTGACATTATAAAAAGACATAAAGGGTGTAGAATAAGTGGAAGCTTTGGTGTCATTGAAATACCACTACCTTTATCATCTTTTTACTTATTCAATGAGGCAGAGCTGGGATTAACAGTCTTACCTTTTTGCTTCAAGGTCCTTTATGGGCTAATTTAGGTTGAAGACATTGTCAGGTGGGGAGTTTGGCTAGGGTGGCACATCTGTTAAAAGATAATGCAGGTGTCCTAAGGGAGACTCATTGAAAATAGAAATCTTGAGTAGAACAAAAGGGTAAAAGTCCTCTTGATTTTGATTTTCAGTGTAAATACAAATCATGAAAGTGTGTCCTATCAATCCTTTAGTTCCTTGGAATTTGAGGCTAGAGGTGCCAGAAAAGTTACCACAGGGATAACTGGCTTGTGGCAGCCAAGCATTCATAGCAATGTTGCTTTTTGATCCTTCAATATCAGCTCTTTCTATTATACCAAAGCAGAATTCAGTAAGCATTAGATTGTTCACCCATTAATAGGAAATGTGAGCTGGATTTAGACCATTGTAAAACAGGTTAGTTTTACCCGAGTGTTATCATAATAATAATTGAATTTAGTATAAGAGGAACTGTTCATTTAGATATTTGGTATTTGCATCTGTCTGATTGGGCAATGGCACAAAGCTATCATCTGCTGGATTATGGCTAAATGCTTCTAAGCCAGAATCCATGCTAGAAATGAGAATGTTGATCCTGCACATTTGACTTGAGTTGAAATAGAGCTTTGCTTATAAACCAAATCAGGTGGACTTGGTTGTCATGGCAGAAATGCTTTGGCAGCTTGTCTATAAATTGCAATCATAATATGGGCAGGGATGAATTCTTTGCAGATGACTTGAATGGGAACAGGGTACTATAAGCAGTAGAGTAGCCTTGTTGCTATGATTTGCTGAGGTTAAGCTCTTGTTTTAAAGATTTGTTCAACTTATGTTGGACTCTTTCTCTTTCTTTTCTTTTACTTATCATGAGCTTACTTTAGGGCCAGTTCATTTGAACTTGGTGCTGGTGTGCTCATGAAAGCCGACAGGCTAATGTATAGTAGTAAGTAGTGAAGTAATTGGGCAGTTTCTTGTTAATTTAAAGAATTGAGTATTAGTTTTATATTTGTATCCAATAAATAGTTAGTCAATTTTCATTATCATAATCATAGTGAACTAAGTCAAGTAAGTTGAAGGTAAGAAAAAGCAAAACCACAGCACCCAGGATTCCCATGTGATCTCCCTCCATGGTACTAATTGGGTGGCACTCTGCTTAACTGTGCAGATTAGATGGGATGCAGTGCTTTTAGAATCCTATGGCTATGGATGTCTAATAGTGCTATGACCTGCTTTTATTCTCTTTTTTTTGGGCAAGTCCAAAGTGCAATTTAGTGAACAGAGTTTTTCACACCTTGGGTGTTCCCTGACACAATGGGATCAAACAAGGTAAATTGCCCAAGCTAGAGAAGGAGTATATAAAGTAGTCAACAAGGCCTAGTTCTAGTTTGCTATTCATTATATAGCAGCTATCTAAAGACTTGGGAGCTACTATTGTGGAAAGGATCTGTATGTTGGGCCCTCATCTTGCAATTCCTTTGAAACTTCTTTCTTTAGGAAATGAGTTTGAGGGAAAGGGGGGTGTTAAGCCTCCTTTAGAAGAGATGAGGAAGGGATGGAGGTAGTCTAATGGGAGGGAGAGGGAGAGGGAGAGGGGAGGGTAGGAGTGTTAAGGGCAGGTCAAAGAGACAATGAGAAAGGGTGTTAGAATATCTTACTTGAGTAAGTAACTAGGCTAAGTATATAAACTGTTTAACTATTGAATAGTCATCAATTTCTTAATATACCTCCAAATGTTTCCAAGACTGGCTTGAGGGCAGGCTTTCCTAGAGTTAGAAAGTCCAGTCAAGTGAATAATAAAGGGCTTAAAAGGGAGGTTCACTAGAGTTAGTAACTTTAGTCAAGTTAACCAAAGGTCTTGAGGGCAGGCTTTCCTAGGGTTAATAACCTCTGTCAAGTCAACATTAAAGGTCTTGAAAGGGAGGTTCACTAGGGTTAGTAAGTAACTTCAGTTAAGTCAACTATAAAGGTCTTAGTCACTAGAGTTAGTAGCTTTAGTCAAGTTGACTATAAAGATCTTGATCACTAGGATTAGTAACTTCAGTCAAGTCAATAATAAAGAGGGTCATTAGAGTTGGTAGCTTCAGTCAAGTTGACTATAATGGTCTTGAAAGACAGAGTCAACATTCCCCCAAACTCAAATAAAGCAGGAGCCCAATTCACTTTAGCCTAGAGTCCACCAAAGAGATAAGAAGGTTTAGTTACCAACAACCTCCCCCCAGTTATACACCCACCCCCATTTTACTTCTTGATTTTCACTCCTCCATCCCCTTCCTCCCAGCAACACATTGTGAGCCAATATAAGTTAGATTAGAGTCCCTAACATATTAAGTGAAGCATACAATCTAAGTTTGATAGACTCCCTAGTGCCTCTACACATCTTCCAGGCTCACCAGCCAACCTATTCTAGGACCTCCTGGAACACCTTGAGAAGTACTCTTAGAGGTCCATACTACCTTTTGGAACAACTTCTAGAAGTGGCACAAGGCTCCAGCTGTAAAAAAGGCAAAATATGATTTAGTAAACAGGATTTTTTCACACCTCAGGTGTTCCTTAACATAGCATCACCAAATATTGCCTATTTTCAACTACATGAAAAGAAAGATTAGAGAAGATATTCAGTCAAGATTTACAAAACAAATGTGAAGCTTGCTTTAAGTAACTAAGTATTATTAGTACTATTAATTAGGAAAGTCTAAAAGGACACTTGGCTAAAGAAGCTTATATCTGTGACTCACTTTGAGTGATCAAGTATGAACAAGTACTATTCATTTAGGAAAGTTTGAAAGGATACTTGGCTAGAGAAGCTGATATATGTGAATTGCTTTGAGCAGCTAAATATGACAAGTACTATTTATTACCCCAGGAAAGTCTGAAAGGATATTTGGCTTGAAGGAGCTTATATGTTATGCTTTGCTTTAAGTTGGCTAAGTACAACATCAAACTTAAATGAGGTAGTTGACCCATATTTGAGTCTTACTTTTAGAGGTTCATACCACCTTTTGAAACAACTTTTAGAAGTAACACAAGGCCTCAGCTGTAGAAAAGGCAAAATGCAATTTAGTGAACAGGGTTTTTCATGCCTCAGGTGTTCCCTGATACAACATGACCAAATATTGCCTGTTTTTAACTACATGAAAAGGAACATCAGAAAAAACATTCAGTCAAGGTTCACAAAACAAATGTAAAGCTTGCTTTGAGTTAACTAAGTATAATAAGTACTTATTATTTAGGAAAGTTTGAAAGAGGCACTTGGCTGAGGAGCATACTTTATGAATGTAACTCACTTTGAGTGGCCCAAGTATGATGAGTATTATTAATCCTTTTGAAGTTGATTGAATACTAAAAATTTTGTTCTTTGTTGAATATGCTTCAAAGTTAAATGGGATGGCTGACCATACTTGGACCAAGTTATAGATGCACCTGTCTATTAGGTTACACTGACTTGGATATGGTATTGGTCAAGTAGCTTGAGGTTTCACAAGAAATCTCACACAAGTTAAGCACCTTTTAATATTTATGATGAGGAAGGCTATGGATTACTTGCTAATAGCTAAACCTGTTTGCAATTAACTACTCAAGAATCTGCCATGACTGCTGCAAGTGTCTATTTGTGACCATGCCAGTTACTAGTAGTTCTCTCTAAAGGCCACAAACTCTGTTGCTGTTAGTGACAAAGTGAAGTATGTCTGAAATTTGTAAGATTGGGGAATAAGGCAATTTAACAGTTGGACTTGGATGCTAGTAAGGTTTCTGAAGATGTCCTTGAGGTTGACTATTGAATCATTGACTAATTGATGAACTCCTGAATGAGAAAGCAACTTTACTTATTGCAACTATTATGCATTGTGTCTTTAGGAATACAAGGACAGAAAGTAGTTACCTAGTTGATCCTGCTAATAATCATATGCTTGTCTCAAAGATTAAGTCATGCATGTCTAAGTATAAATAAATTTATACTGTGAAACTATGAATGGCTCATTAAATCAGTTATAGTTTATTTGATAGTACCTTGCTACATGAATAACTGTGGTAATTCTAGAGCTAATGCATGCAATCAAGCTCTGACTTCTGGAAGGATTGTATTTATTAGATAAAAAACCAACACAGCTTGCTACTCCCTTGGTAATTTATAATAACTTCTTGAATTGCATGGCCTTGCACTAGCAATGCATTCAAATATCTGCTCTATCAACTTTCAATGGTAGGATAGAGGCCTACCATGGTTTCAATGGGTAATGGGGAATAAGAGTCCAATTCTGAAGAGGAAGCCTGAGAAATGGCTATTACATCCAAAGAAGGCAGCAGGCATATAAATTATCCAATTCTGACATGGAGAGGCAGTGACAATAAATAATAATATAGGGCTTTTTTGGGTCTTATAATTGGAATAAGTACAATTTAAATCCCTTAATGAGAAACAATTGGAAGGCAAGTCTGATACTAGCAGCTATGGTAATTCCAGCTCCAATAGTGTATATTAAAGTTGTTGCAGTTAAAAAGCTCATAGTTGAACTTCAGACCTAGTTGAGTGATCTGCCTTATAGTGTATACTGCTTGACTGGGCCTTACCTCTTGGTGAGCCAGCATGCCCTTTATTAGTGTGCATCAGGAAATCAGGACTTTTACCTTGAGAAAATTAGAGTTTTCAAAGCAAGCTTATGCCCAAATACATTAGCATGGAATGATAGAATAGGATATGTGGTTCTATTTTGTTGGTTTCTAAAGTCACCATAATGATTAATAGGGATAGTTTGAGGCATTGATATTGAGTTGCTAGAGGTGAAATTCTTGGATTGACTCAAGACCAACTACTGTGAAAGCATTTGCCAAGGATGTTTTCATTAATCAAGAATGAAAGTTAGGGGATTGAAAATGATCAGATACCATTGTAGTCTTGAGAGTAAACTATGCCAACTAGGAATCAGGCAGACTCAAATATAATGTGTCACTTAGCACCTTATAAGAAATTAAAAAGGCTGAAACTTAAAGAAATTAATAGAAGAACACCACTAGATGTGACATCTGCAGTTTAATTTAACTCAACACAGAAAAACTTACTAGGTCCAAACATAACTAGAATTGACAAATTGATAGCTCTTTTATAATTTTATAGGTGGTAGTGCATGGCCATTCTTAGTTGGTGGAGTGATTTGTCTAGTTAATTCTAATAATAAACAAGGCCTTAACCTACTAAATAGCTAAGCCAGCTTTTGCTAGTTGCTAGCTTCTTAGAGAGATTGTTAGCATCTAGCTGACAGAAGTTTGAGGCAATAACAGGTCTGTGATGCTTTTAGATGTTCTGGGCCACATGCATGCTACACTGATAGAGCCAGCAAGTTATTCACCTTGGCTAGAAGGTCTGAGTAATTTTGTAAAACTCTGTTGTATTAGAGATAGAGCATTACAATTATTGCTCTTCAATGAGGAATACCTAGTAAGTATGAGTCATCAGCTTGCATTGATTACATACCTGCCCTTTGTACACACTGCCTGTCACTACTACCAATTGAATGGCTTAGTGAGGTCTCTGGATTGGCTTTTAGGAGCCAGCAACAGCACTCTATTGCTGATAAGCTAATCAAACTTGGTCATTTAGAGGAAGTAAAAGTCATAACAAGGTTTCCATAGGTAAATTTATAGAAGGATCATTATTGAATTTAAACCCTAGTTGAGTTGTTGCTGGCCTTTAGAGGCATGTGCACACCTGCCACCATTTTCAATCACTTATGCACCTTTTGTAGACTTTGAATATATATTATTTGAAAGTTAAACTTCCTTAGTTTAAGGGCTTGCTATGCTGCAAAGTTCAGCTTCCCTTGCATTCCTAGTCTATACATCTTTTTATACTCCATAATGAATGTATTAGAATGTTTTTTTATTGGCCTTTTTAGTGCCTTTAATTAAATACAACTTTCAGCAATGGATTTCTTAGCTCTCACATCAATGAAGAATGTAGCAAAATGTGATGAGTAATGTGAATTGCAGAATTCAGTGAATTATTGAATCTTTGAATGCACCTTGCACTCCTTAGTATTACAAGGAGCATGCCTGTTTGAGTGTCATTAAATTCTCAACCTTAACCAGCTTTTGCAAGTTAGTTTAGGCTTGAATGTAGGGGTTTTTGCAGGCTTCTTATAATTATTTACATTGTGTGCAGTCAACTTTGTTTTAATGGGCTTTTCTGCTTCTAACTTATACTTCCTCTTTGTTAAAGAAAGACACTTTTGACTATTTGTGTGTATCTGTAATTTACTTAGTTGAGAATAATTAAGGTTTGGAAGTAAAAATGTAACAAATACCAATCACTGCACCCTGATTGGTTGCAAAAAACAGAAATGAATGAGTAGTAACAAAAATACATAAAGGAGATATAATAAATTGTACTCTTAAGTGAGTGAGCATGTGAGTCTCACTTTAACAACAATATACTGAGCATGGGATTGACTATGGAGCACTGCTAAATTGCTTGGCGAAGTGAGTCTGACAACCTAAGACATAGTAAACAGTGTTAAGGAAAATGCCCATAACTATCAAAATGTTGTTTGCATTATTATGTCCAAAATAAAGCAGGATCTAAGCATTGCATAGTTAAAACAAGGCTTTAACTGAGCAAAGTGAGGCTGAGGCTGGATCTGAGCATTAAAATGCACAAAACCAAGGCCTTGACTAAGTGAAGCAAGGTTGATGCTGCATTCAAGCATTAAATTTTAAAAAACAGAGCCTTAACTAGGCAGAGTGAGGTTGAAGCTAAATTTAAGCATTGAATTTTAAAAAACAAGGCTATAACTGAGCAAAGTGAAGTTGAGGCTGGATCTAGGCATTGAATTTTTAAAAATAAGGCCTTAACTGAGCAAAGCAAGGTCAAAGCTGGATTTAAGCATTGAATAGTAAATACAAGGCCTTAATCAAGCAAAGCAAGGTTGAGGCTGGATTTAAGCATTGAATAGTGAATATAAGGCTTAAATTGAGTAAAGTGAGGTTAAGTTGAATCTAAGCATTGAATTTGAAAAACAAGGCCTTAACTAAGTAAAGCAAGATTGAGGCTGGATCTAAGCATTAAATAGTGAATACAAGGCCTTAACTAAGCAAATGAGGTTGAAGCTGGATTTAAGCAAAGTTACCATGCCAAAGGCATGAATTGCAGCTTATTAATAAATAATGCAATAACTCTTAAAAAAACTCTTGCTAACTAAAATTTGTTATCTTTGACTAAGACTAACAAATATAGCTAACTTCAAATTGTTTAGGAATGTGTGACAGGTTACATGATGTGACTGTAACCTTAAAATTTTAGTAAGAAAGTGTTAATTTGCTCATTTTTGCACCTACAGTAAAATAATGTAGTAGTGTGCACTATATAGTCATATCCACATAGCATAATTATATTTATATTTAATATTTAATAACTAATTTATTTTATTATGTACTACTTAGCTGCTTTATAAGCAGCTATCTTTTGTGTAGTAACCACATTAATAATAAACTAAGACTGATTAGATGTAGTGAGATTGCTCTCTTAATTAGTCAAATCAGTAACTTTGTTACAAATAGCCAAAAAAAGTATATTCAACAATTTTAGTACTCATACTATTATTTAATAATGTGTGGCAGATGTCTAAAAGTCTACTAGTGTGAGGAAGGTGAAACACAATTTAGTTAACACTATTTTTCATGCCTTAGGTGTTTTTTGATCAAATAGGACCAAATAAAATATGTGAAAAGAAACCACACAATAAAGTATGTATTGGCTTATTTATTAGTTGATTAATATTAATAAACATTGAATTTAGCTTATTTGTAAAATTTTGACTACATTGGATCATTAATATACTGAATATCTTATCATGTAAATGTTTTTTACATGTTTATCAAGTATTAAATTGCTTAAAAGTTAATATTCCAGGCAATCTTTAACTAATAATTCTAATAAGAATCCACTCAATACTCTTGAGAGTTAGATGCAATAAGCTAGAGTTTAAAGTAGACTTTAACAGTCATAAATAACTGATTCTAATAATTGTTGTACAAATAGAAATATTAGAACCAATTTTGTGGTTGTACCACCTCTTCACTTGAAATTGGGAGTATGAAATCTGGGATTAATAATTAAACTAGACAATTTACTGCTGATGATGATCTTTTTGCTATGGCTATTTCTGAAATAGTTTTGCCTGCTAAGAATATTAGACTTGGGGATATAAAATCTGGAGTTAATAATTAGACTAGACAGTCTGCTGTTGCTAATAACTCATTTGCTGTGGCTATTTCTGAAACTGTTTTGCTTGAAGGATGGGATGCTTTTTTATGGATTCCATGCTTAAAATAGTGCCACCTAAAAAACATTACTCACTGTCACTTGAAAAAAAAGAGCAACACTTAAGAAAGTAATAGTTAAGAAAAGAAAAGATGATATAAAAGGAGCTAATGATACAATAAATATTTAATGAACAGTAGTATTAATTTACAAATAAGTTACATCAATTGCAGGCCAATTTGCAATTTAAAATGTAGTTCTAATTAAATACATTACAAAAAAACCTGCAACTAAGAAAGCAAGCATTAAAATTACATAAAGTGCAAAAAATCAAATTATATAAAATGCAGAAAAGCTGGTAAGATCTTGTAATTATAGGCAGATATATGGGCATATCAACAAGTATTCCACTTATTCATGTGGACAAGACAAGAAAAAGCAAAAAAAAGAGAAAGAGAAAGAGAAAAGTGTAAAAAAAAAAACACACACAAAAAATCATACAATTTTCTATATAATATAGATGGACACTACCTAAATTTTGTAGACATTGACTCATACATAAGTTAGGCTCAGATTCTGTAGATAGGGGCATCAACTCAACAATAAAAACCATATCAAATACAAACAAAGGCTTAATAAATAAAGACAAGATTAGACAATTTCAGATTTGTGCAAATAAAAACCTGGTAAAAAGATGCAAGAAGAAGTTAAGTGCTTAATTTATTATATAAGAATGATTAATCAATCTGAGGTCTTAATCATCACTAATTATTATGTCAAAGTAATGGCAACTGAATATTTATTATTAGGGAATCATTCTTTTTATTGTTTTCTATCACTTTTCACTGCTGCTCAACACTAGTTTAATAATCTATTGTACATATGACAAGTAGCAAGTTTAGTACTAAGTTTATGTTTATGTTCTACTACTAAAGACACCTTTGGATCTCCCTTTGCCAGCTGTAGAATTTAGCTACAGCTTACAAAAGTCACCTTTGCAATTACAATATTATTTGCTACAGCCCTCAAGTCAAGCTTGATTGGAACACTTTTTCCAGAGTTGATTTAAAACATTGACTGCTTGCTTGAAAGTATTTCCATGTCAAACATTAGAAAGCTTAACTCAGCATCAATTAGTTCAGAGTCAATGAAGCATAATGTAAGGGTCAATGCAGGACTGGAAAAATGAAAGAAAAAAGATAAAGAGAGACAAAAAAGGAGACAACAATCACACATTGTGATAAGGGTTGATGTGACAAAATATATAAACCACCGGGCATGGGGACAGGCCAACCAAATGAAGGTCAGTGTCTTCAATAAGACAATGACGCGTAGGACTCTCGCAATTAACAAATATATGGCCGTGTGGCGAAATGGCATCGCGTCTGACTACGATTCAGTTCATCAGGAGATTGCAGGTTCGACCCCTGTCTCGGTCATTTGGTAGATAATATTTTTAGCCTGGCCAAGTATAGGTAGCTCACCACAACGTACAACGACTCGATTTACATAACCTGTAAAGGTGAACTAGTCCGTTTCAGGACTTGCATCTCGTGAGTTTCTCTGTCTGTGGATCCCTGATAAATTGCTACCCAACTTGTGGAATGTCCGGTATGGTGTAACGGCTAACATTGCCGCCTTTCACCAAATCTTCTTCGCGGCAGCTCGGGGTTCGATTCCCCGTACCGGAATTTATTTTTAAAAAGTCAACAGGGATTTCCATCTTCTCGGAATTTATTTTTAAAAGTCAACAGGAATTTCCATCTTCTACTCTTACCAGAGAGATGTTCGGCTTCGACACCTCTTTCACAATCGCTAGTATAAATACATACACAAGAGTTTGGATCCAAAATTTACGATAAACAATACTTAGACTATTGAAAACCAAACCAGGAGACGCATGAGATATTACATGACCAGGATTGTGGGAGACACGTATGAGCGAGAAACGTCCTTACCATCTACTGCTACTGCACTGCACTAGAAAGTCATTCCGTCCAAAATTCCGGACTGATGCATAAATGAGCTCCACCGTTCATCAAGCCTCGAATCACGTGCGGCGAGTCCGAGATCTGCGAGCCCCACGTTCCCAGCGAACATTGTTTGCTGCTGAGGGTAGTGTCTCTGTTGTTGTTGGTAGTGTGAATGTTGCGGGTATGCTCGATGATCATGACTATAATCCTGGTATTCCTGGAAATCAGTCGGATACGCCTGCTGGTGATACAAAAATTGCTGCTGTTCATGGTGCTGCGGGGGATGTAAAGCTGGCGGGATATAAGTTTGGGATAAGCCAACTCGTTGAGGTTGAGGTCGTATCAGCTGTGTTGGCTGCTGGATTGATGCTCCAACCCCTTCTCCCGGGCGATATGGATACGAATGAAGGCCCTGGTGAGAAGATTCATCCCATGCACGAGTGGATCCGTACGTTTCAATTTCACGGTCGTAAGTAGTCCTTTCAGACGACACGTACGGATAGTGTAGCGGGAGTGGAACATGATATCTTAGTATAGCAGGATCTCCTGCGGGGGAAGAATCCATTGACTCCAGACGCTCCAGCCATGGATTCACGGGATTCGAGTTTGTTTGCGTTTGTTGTTGCTGAAGGCGAGATGACGCTTCAGAAGCAGGCTTTCTCGCAGACACGAACCGGGTGTGCCCAGCAAAGATCGCGAGCTCATCATCCTCGTCTGGCTCCTTCTTCACTTCAATATTCCACAACATCCCGCCTGCGCCGTCAGATAACGACTCAGGATCTTTCTGTGCAGCGGATAGAGCATGCTGAGCTTTCTCAGCCAGCCTCATCAGTATTGGCTGCAAAAAATATTCAAGGGTCAGCTCAACAGTCTTATTGGGACCGGAGTGAACGCACGAACCAAAGCTTTTGTAGCGCGAATACTATACACGCTTGCTTTGGAAAATAGTCTACACGCCTGTTCAAGCTCTCCCATAGCTGAGTGTGCCAACGGTGACCTCGGACCACGCGTCACCACAGTCCCGAACACCACCTAGTATACAACACATCAGCTCAGGCCAACAATAAAGAATAAACGCACCGCAGCTGAAAACGCAAATGTCCACATCGTCCAGAATCTCGCACATGAATTAGGCCATATCCCGAACTGCTCTCGTACACTCTTAAGAATCGTAGATGCCGCGCGATACGCAGCTAGGAAGCTCGGTGCGTATGTGCTCTTGAGCGGATTAGCGGGATGTTCAATGATGGCTTGTGCGAAGAAAGAGCGGTGGATGTACATCAAAACTTTGCAAAAAAACCCATCAGGTTGATTTCCGAAGGATGGGAATTGAAATTCACCTGTCTCCCTGATGTGATCCAGGACACACCTTTGAAACGATCCTGCCAAATCTCCTGCTCCTGCTCCTGCTCCCTCCCCTTCCCCTTCCATACCTTTCTTCGCCTTCGGCTTGCCATCGCCAGAAGCCATCCCTTCTGGTAACGGAAATTCCCTGACTTTCTTATCGAGCTCCATGATCGTAGCGTATGTCGGCGCCTCAGCCGTGAGAGTCCGTGATGTGACCTCCGCGACGCATTCGGCGGCAAAGCGACATTGCCAGATGCTGACTATGAAAGTACTCATTGTAATTGCGAAGGACGAAGGAAGGTTGGGGGGAAAGGCGTACATGCAGATCCGAATCCGCCTTCTGCGCCTTCGCATGGTGCGCTGTCTTGACCGTCGGGGAAGCTACAATCGATGTAAGCGAGTGAAAAAGAGGGTGGACGCCCTGTGTTGAGGCTCTGTATTGACGACGTCAGATTGATCAAAAGGCGTGAGGAAGTGGAAAAATAGGAGAAAGGAAGAAAATATTGTATACCTGCCAGACATCCGCCACGAACAGGTCCCAGAAGAGTATTCGTCGACGCTGTACCATCTTCGGAGTCAGCCCCCATCGTGCTGAGTCGCGGTCTGTAGGAAGAATTAATAAAACCGCCAAGATACCAGGATACAAAGAAAGATGGGGAAACAGGGTCGTCATTGTTGTTGCGAACGAGGAAGACTTGGAAAACGGTGCAGTCGTAACAAGAAAAGAGGATCATGTTTATGAAAGAGACCATCGAGGGGTAAGAGTCGACTGTATTAACTAACGAATATCAAACTCACGCAATCCAATCTACGTCTTTATCAGCCCTGCCAGAAAACTGGCCAAGAAATGGAACAAGACACTCACAGTCATACTCAAGTGACCAGCGAGCGTAATCAAACTCCAGGTCATTTCCATACTGGTCTCACTCCTTAAATCACTCCCGCTCATCGCATTATATATACTCAACAGATGCAGCGTCTGTATCGTCACCAAAGACGGTTTCTCCAGCACAGGCTGCAAAGCAAGAGCGGCGCGCGAGAGCTGGTAGAAGTGCTCTCCTAGGGCGTTGTTAGACGTTGTACTGTTGTGTGAGGAGGCAGAGGTAGAGGATGCGGGTGATGTGAAATGTACAGATGTGACATCAGATAGAGGACTGGAATTCGAGTGCGAGTGTCTTTGTGAAATTGAAGATGTGTCAATGCCGACGCACTCCGCACCCATATTCGAGTCCGAAGGCCTAACAAGAGCACCCACAGCAAAAATAATGAACAACAGTGCAAGATCGTGTGGGCCCGAATAATCCCCCTCACTGCCCCCTTCTCCTTCTTCCCTTTTCCCCTCTCCCAGCTCTGCTCTACGTTCAGCACGATCATATAACGCAACGACCATTTCGTCCAACTGTGCGTTCGTAACCCCATGAAATAGCCACGAGCACTGTGTCAAGTAAGTCTGGACCAATCCGTCGGCGGTAGATCGAGATGGGAGGTGGGACGCGATGAAGTCTTGGACGCCCGCGGGGGATCCAAGAGGTGTGAATGGAAATGAGGACGAAAAGAGCGCAAGAGGGTCGGCGGGTGGTGATGCTGCAGAGCAGAGTGAGGATGAATGGATGGGCGGAGATGAATCTGAAGAGTGTGTGAGTGGTGTCGAAGGATTTTGTGGTGGGGACGAGAGGTTTGACTATTAAGAGAACGGGATCAGTCCTGAATTGAGACGAATCAATGATAGAAGAATGATGCAAACTTACGATAAGAAGACTCTAAGAAGGGCATTGTTAAACATTTATATATCGTACGAACTAAGAAGCAGACAAACTCACTTCAACACCTCCTGTAGGCCCAAAGAACCTTGAAATTCCGTGGTCGGAGATGCTCAATGTGCCAAGTGCATCGATTACATCCCCTCCCCCTGCCTTATCCTGGTCTACCCTGTCCCCTTTCACCTCGTCCATCATCCCAAAGTCGTCAATATCCCGCGCGACGAGATCCGGGTGCAATAGTGGATGCGAGGCCTGTAGAGACATGAGCGCATCCTCGAGCAATCGCACACGCGAGCCCAGAGCTGCGATACGCCGGTGAAGGTGTTCTGTGGCTGCAATGACAAATCGCGTGCCTTCACCTGTTGATAGGCTGCCTGCATGCCATGACAAGATGTGTTAGTGCTGCAGAGATTAGATCAAATTACGATATCCACCATTAGGACAGAGGGCTGCGCATCCACGACGCTAGTTTCAGCCATGTCCAATGAGTCACGATGTTCATGATAATGACAACCAAAAGTGTACCTGACAAGATTGACACGGAATCTGCTTATCGCACTTTATCTTGAGCCTTGGTGTTGTTAAGCACATTTCCAGTCAACTCATATGCGATCATCGCACCTTCGACATTCGGCACAACTAATCTATGTCAATATATGTACATGACCGTCAGTGAACGGAACCCCTTTCAGCTAAGCGTCGACTTACTTCACCTTTTCAATTATGTTGTAAGTAGAATGCTGGAAATCAATGTAAAAGAGAACGCACCTCGAATCCTCTTCTGCTCCAACTCCCTCGCATATCCCGTATCGAACCTTAGTCCTCCGTACTCATCTAGATCCTTCCTACTCGCACGTCTTTTCAGCTTCGCCTGCGTCAGCTCAGCGGGCATCCTCCGATGTACAGATACTTCAAAACGTATCTTCTTTGCTGAAGCTAGACCGATTGTGCAGGGTTCTGCTTCTTATTTCAGGACTCATCAAGCTCCCGACGTGGCATATCGTTTCTCACGACCAGATTTGGTGCGAGCCCCTATTGTACACATGGACACTGATACAGTCCATTCAATTGCGTGATGAAAGCCCATGATGGAACTGAAAGTAACTCAATGGAGGTGGAAGTAAAGAAACTCTCCTGCCGGTGTGGAAGTGACCGGCTACTATTGTGTCGTTTGTTTACCGGTTTTCGGACCCGAGGAATTTCTGGGGATTTTCAAGGATTTTGAACCCGGAAAAACAGATTTCAACCAAACCTAAACATAAACTTTCTTGATCCATCATTTCAATGATCTGTATCTTGCTTCTTTGTCATTACGCCGGAGTCACGCCTTTGCGATATACTCCATTTTGACTCAGGACTCAGCGCTCAGCGCTCAGCAGATGACTTCCGACAATCAACGGCGTCGATATACATAGAAACTTGTGTATGGATTGCTTCGGTGTTCCTGCCCATCCACATCTGTTCTGGCGTACTTTGAAACGCACAATTCGGCTCAGCTGGACCATCCTTCATCTAGTAACTTCGGGACTTGGTCTGACCCATTTTTCATGTGCACGCTGAACCACAGGCACCTCAGTTCTTTCCACATCGGCGACCACTTACTGCCCCTCGCAATGATTCGGCGCTTTTCCAGTCCATGGTAGATATCGGTGCCGATGTACGAGGAGCCTCCAACCAAGAGAGGGTATATTTACCCATGCCCGTACACGCCCATACGGTGAAAGTCAAGAATCGGAACAGAACACTGGCGCAGAATCTATCACTGGGAACCATAGTTCTTCTTGTCGCTGTAATTACTGAACTCTAAATTATGGAGATTGCTCCCAGGCGCATTACCTCAATTGGAGAGGTGAATGTGCAGTCAAAGTAGTCTTGCCTGACTAACCGTCTGTTCCACCATTGTCATGCCATACCTCTCCATGGACACACATACCAGTTGGAACGGTGCTACTGTTATATATGGACTAAAGGGCGGTTTGCCGACGTTCTTTGAGATGACCTGAAGTTCTTGTTGACATGACACTTCGACCGTTCAAGGTTCCGCCGTAAATGCCACAACGGTCCGGCCTACCGGTATTCAGGGACAAATGGTTCAGGAGAACAACCTTACCAAGCCCAGGTGTCCGTTATGGGTTCAGGAGAACAAATTGCTTTTCACTCAAGTAATTTCTCAGAAGCCGAGCAGAATTTCCGCAGTTTACTTATGTGCAATTGGTCTTCTCTGGTTGACAGGTTTCTCTGGGAATGTAAGTTCCGAATAGAAAAAAATAATAAACCCAAGGATTAAAAATATACGACAACGACATATATGCCGAGATAAAGTTCTTCTCTAGCACGTGATTGTGGAAATAGGACGGCCAGATTGTTTTTCGGGGCCAGGATTGTCACGATGAAAAGTGGCAAAGAAGTTCTGTAGAGAGCAAGGCAGGTCTGACACCCGTGTGCTGTCCCATAGCCCTTTGTAACTGAATTTTACTTTGGGATTTCAAAACAGTCCTTGAAGTTTTCTCGGTGTAAATAAAGAAGACCAGACAAAAGAAACAGTGTCTCAGAGCATGTATGACAATTTGACTGGTACTAACCACACCTGTGATGTTCAATTTGCCTATTAATCCAATGTTGTTGACCTGGTGATCTTAAGGGGGCCTCTAGCGACTACAATGCTTGGACATGGCACGAAGGACCCATAACGGACACCTGGGCATGGTAAGGAGTTGAACCTTGTTTCCTCTCTTAGTTGAAAGGGCTGCACCAGCAGCAAACAGTATTTCTACTTAAACGTCCTTTTGCCTCAGAAGTTTCCTGTTCTTCCCAATATCAGGGATGCCCATGTATATATTTTACACCTCGGCTCTTCCCATGGCACGAAGGGGCTTACAATAACTATACATCAATAACTATACATACACCCTATCAGAAGTACGCACGCTAAGGTCAGCAGACTCGGCATTGGCATTCCTTTACTTGGCCGTGGGACGCTTGCTATGTTTCACTTTTGACGTCTCCACGTGTTCCTCTTCAAGCGACTGTTTACCAACATTCTGTTTTCTGGTAAGTTCCATAGTCTTTGTGATCAAATTAGTCGAACTAAGCGGCTGATCAGAAAGAAATCCTGATGGCTGATGTCCCCGATCTCGACTACGCGTTGTGCGATACAGACATCTCCATTCAAAAGGCTGTCGTAGTGTTGAGGACCTCCTCCCTTCTGGCTCTGGATTGCGAGGGACGCGATCTGGGTGAGATTGGTGGAAAGCTTTCGTTGATCTCGCTCAGATGCATTCTCCCTACCCTTTCCACACGGGCCTTTCTGATTGACACTGTGCGCCTCAGGGGCGAGAGACTTCGTCCGATATACGACATCCTTGAATCCACAAGTGTTCGAAAGGTTGTCTATGACGGTCGTAAGGATTTCAGCTGCCTCTTCCATGACAGACATGTCGAGATCCGCAATGTCATCGATCTCCAACTCGTAGATATCAAATCTCGTGAGATGCGTGGAGAGAATGACGCCGATCGAATCTTGAGGCTTGGTCAAGTTGTGCCTAGGTGGGAGCTCTCGCGCAAGCCTCACCTATACAACAACATACACAAGTTATCGGGTATGAGAAAGAGCGCCGAGGAGCATCTTGGCCTGAAGATCGAAAGGAATAGTGCGAAATGTAAATTGGGTCCAGCCTTTACCTACCCATCTTTGTTAGTACTCACTGGTTGTCAGTCGACCATAGTCTTTGGTTGGAACGACCTCTCGTTGCTGAATATCTACTATATGCCGTGAAGGACGTGGTCATGATAGGTGATCTATACAACGCTTTTGACGCTGCAGGCTATCTGTATCCCCAGATTCTTGACGATAGCTTACGCTACGTCTCTATCTGGAAGGACAGAAGGCCTGCTGCGGACGACATCTTCCGTAACCATGGCTTTCTTATTTTTGGTATACTTGACCCTTCCGTGGATGCAGTAACGAGAACCTGCTCTTCTTGTAGCAGAGACCTTCCTCTGGCATGCTATCCGAAGCCAAATTGGAAGGGTTATGCTCCAAGACAGTGTCTGGTCTGCCATGCGGCGGAAGGATTCCATAAGCGGCGACTTCGTTGGGAGGCTCTCAAGAAACAAGGAGAGAACAATACGCGAGAGATCAAGAGAGGCATAGGGAATGGCGATTTGAACGACATTTTCGAAGAGAGGCAAACGAACATGCGACGCAACTTACGGTCACCATGAGGATTTCAGTATGTTCTTGCTTCACCTCTTACTCCTTGGAGTGTTTCTGCAAGTTGCTTCACACGAAAAACGTGGAAACTTGCAAATACACTCCTTCCAAAAAATCACGTCTTACTACTTTCTCCTGGTCATTGATTCTCACGATATGGTTCCTTCAATCAGCTGTTAGCAATCACGTCGAAATTCGATTTACTTACTCTTCCACATCTCCAGATATTGTCCCGCTTTATACTCACCCAATAAACGTTGATTAATGTTGTCTCTATTTTCCCATGGTCTGTTGAGAAGACTAGACCACAACTAGCTCAATATTCACTGAACTTGAAGTGCAACATCAGTAGGAAATCATTGCTGAATAAGATCTCTACAATGATCATAGCAAAGATCTCGATTGATGCATGGCACACAATACTCAGAAGTTCAAGCAGGACTTCAAACATCTCAATGGCACTGTGCCCAGCTGCCTTCCAGATGACTGGGAACAATTCATGTTGAATGGTGGTGGGAACACCAGAACAACTTTAGAGGCATGTTGCACCCCAACTTCTATTGGTTGGCATCTACCAATGTCCCCATAAGGGTGATTAAGCAAAGATTTCTGCACCCATGAATTCTTCAGGATGGTGTACACCACCCAGGCTTATTTCAAGTTGTCTTTATGAGTTTCAAGGGGACTTCCCATGTTTCCAGAGCAAGTTTGCCTGCTCATCAGAGTAACCATAAAAAGAGGTACCTCTGGGACAATGAAGGAGCACATCCATGCTCTGATCCTTCTCAGGGAGTTCCATTAATTCTCCTACTTCACACACCCAGAACAGAGGTATTGGTCTATGTGACAAGTTCTCAATCTCACTGTTGTTAGTGTTCAGAATAGTTTGCAAAAGGAAGACAGACACTGGTTCTCATTATACCACCTCCTTCTTGGGCATCAGCCATGCTTGGCTGTGCTAGCAACAATACTCATAGTGCAGTACTTACTGCTCCACTGCCACCTGGGATGCTAAAACTTTGTGTCTTGGGTGGCTATTAACAGCTCATGGCACATTAGCTAAAGCTTTGTCTATGGCTACATTCTAGCTTGTCTGCTAGTACTCACTGGTGCCCACTTGTTACAAGCCTTTTTTAACCTTCAGAACAGGCCCTCACCACCCCTCACTTTTTTTCTAACCCAATTTCTGCCATTACTGAGATCACTAAACAACTTTGACTTTACAACTCCTCACAGTACCACCAACACACCTCAAACCAACCTGGAACTGCTATACAATGCTACACTAAAGAAGTTTTCAACTCCTGCCATATCAATTAATCATCTCTGCAATGCAATCAATTTTACATCCTGAGACAACTGCCAGTATATCAGGAAGGCCACTAGATAGTTAGTTGGTAACCTTGATATTACTCCAATTAGGCTCCAATTAGTCTCATATTTTCTCTTTTCCTTTTTTTTTCCTGTCCTTTTCATCATTCCAAAACTATTGCTTTGCATTTCACTTTTCATCCCCATGTTATTTTGTTCCAACTATTTGATTTTTACTCTATTTCCTCTGATTCAATTCCTTTTGACTCAATTTTAACTCTGATTCTTTCTGATCAGTTCTAACTCCATTTCACTCTAATTCTGTTTTGACTTGCTCAACTCAACTCTGTCTCAACTTTATTTAGCTTTGTTTTAACTTTTATTAACTCTGTATTAACTCTTTTCAACTTTATATCAACTTTATTCTCTCCTAACTCTCTCTCTCTTCTACCTCTCTAAATCCTTTTTTTATCTTCACTACCTCTTGACCTTTCTTCTTCCCTCAATTTTTCTACTCAACTTTTCCCTGCTCTAAATTCATTATTTTGCACCTTGTCCTATTTTTTTTTTCAATCTCTGTTTGTTTTATTTCTTTTAGTTTCACTTTTTCTAACTCCTATTTTTCTGTTTCACATCCTAACTACATCATTTCTTTTTCATTCTATTTATGTTTCCTTTTTCTTTCTTCTATATATGCTCTGGTTCTTTTTCATTTGCTCCTAGTTCTTCTTCTTGTTCCTACACTTCTTTAACACTAATTTCTTATAGCATTTTGTTTGTATACATTTTTAATTTTAAAACCTAACTAGTAGGAAGAGTGCTTTTCCAGGAGTGAGGGAGAACATTTGTATCTTGATGAACTTTTACAAGCTTGTTATACATGTCTTTAGCATGCATAAGTTTGCTTATTTTGAGCACAGGTCCATCCAACACATATGCAACAATGATGCCTGTGGCTTTTAAGTCATGAGTAAACTAGCCTGCAGCATGGGATTACATTTCCATGTCAGGCATTGTTTTGGGGAGTGATGTTATTACCACATTCCATGCTTTTTTCTGCCAAAGCTTTACTGTTATTTTTATCTTCCATATCCAGAAGTTACCTTGCCTGGCCAGAGTTGGGCATGCAGTGGCTTTCTAAAATGGTGCAGGTGTGGCTCAGGAATTTATGATTATGTGTATTTCCAGTTGTGATCCAGATGATTTCAAAAATGGTTGAATTTTTAAAGTTCTTCACAGCTTGTAGAACAGTATAGTTATTCTTCAGTCACTCACAAAGATAAAATTGACTCATATATATATTGATTTACCTGTAGGATAGTATAGTTATTCTACAGGTCACATGAATATATATTTTATAAA